>UELV01163467.1:0-16807 GCA_900490015.1 Megastigmus stigmatizans
GGAACGCGCGCAATCTTGAAAAGAGCGTCGGTGACGTATCTATAGAGTCTTGCGTGATTGCCACATCGTTTGGACATAAGCTACCGTTTGACTGTGGCGATGATTCGCTGATTTCGATGTAGCTTGTATATTGTATGAGTTTGCTTTATTTCGGCGCTGTTATTTGTTTTTGTGGCCAGCTTCATTTTATCCGAGCTTTGTTTTGGGAAAATAACTATATGATAATCTACTATGTTGAATAGATTGAATTAAGCGTATTGAAAGAGCGATGTTTGACTCGATGATTAAAATTTATGTATCAATGTATATTTGTTTTAGTAAACAAGAACATGTAATGATATACGAATACTTTTAAAGCAGCATAAAAAGAGGCGTAAACTCTTACGTAATAAACACTTGTCGGAATAAAACAATTTTATCGAGCTATGAGTAAAAAATATTTACGACCAAAGGACTAATTGCGATTACATTTGCTATTTTTATGGAAAAGTAAATAAGAGAAAGGCGGAGAAAAAAAGAGGAGCAGTAATGGCAGATTAAATACGGCTTTTATTCGTGTTTTATCGACGTACATCGTATAAGCTAGTGGCGCGAGTCTCTTTAGGCTGTCACGGATTAGACGTTTTAACGGGTTACGGGCGGACGATTAACAGGTAAACGATCCACTCGCTCTCACTCTCGGTGCTTCGCCGTCTATACCTTCTTTATATATCTAATAGCCGTTCCTAAGCCGTGAATAATATGCCGGATCGTTTTTTGTCCCCGCCGTGTGCGTTTTTATGCCTCGATCCGCGTAGTTCGAGAATTAACTTTTTCCGACCTATCCTATTACAACGTTAAAAGCAGCGCTGTCCAGAAGCTACAAAAACTATGGCGTTTATATCGAGTTAAATTGATTAGGATCGTTGCGACTCGGTGTAATGGACTTTAGCGTCGTCGACAATTAGGCGCAATAAAATATGTCTGATGGGAGCTCAATTCAAAATGCTTAGAGATTCCCAAGTGCGCATTATAAAGTCCAAACAGTACGGAACGATGATCGGTCATACACAAGTGTAATAAATAAAAATTCCTTTGTCGCAACTGTTGAGCATGTCGAGTAATTTACAAGCCAGTCATTACTTGCAATAATGCATGTTAATAAATATATTATTTCGACAGCTCCTGGCGAAACTGTATGTATAATATAAGAAAGATGGGTAGGAGGACTCTGTATAGATTCTGAGAATGTGACCCTTGGATGTGCGCGACAGGTATACGGACAGGCTATAGGACACAAGGCAGGGAGGCAGGAATAATGCGGCGGGACACAAAGATAGTTACGGGTTTGCGGGCAAATTTTTACGACTGCGGTTTTCACGCTCACTGTATATGGTATATGTGCCAGTCCTCGACTCCTATTCGGACGACTCTATATCGCATCGTAAATTTACGGGATCTTTTTCCGATGCTCGATCGTAAATCAACATCTATTGGCGGAAGAGGGCGAGAATGACAGTGAAAGATGAAGAAGTCGGTGCTGATGGAACGAAGTGGGAAATCTCCTGGAGGAATGAGCTCGTTCTTTTTCTTTTTATACGAGGGCTCGAAACAAAGTCCGTAGTTTGAAAACTGCGTACGAATGTTTGGATGATTTTGTTATGGCCGGGACGTTTGTTTTTCAGGGTCGACAGGACTGTTTCGGATGTTGTGTTCGAGCTGAAATTGTATATTCTTTGTATTTTCTCAAAGTTTGCAAATACATCAAACGATAATACAAATGTTAAGCTAAAAAAATTAACAATTCAATGTTGAAGAATTCATTTTACGACTACATCATTGTATATACGTCGAATCACAATAATACATCGTAATTCTCATTTTATCTAAGCTTTAACGAACTTGGCTTCGCAAGCAGTACTAATAATACAAATAAATAGAATACAACTTGATTGTATTATTAAACTAAATAAAGAGATAATTATCAGTTCAAGAATAGCTGCACGAGACATCTCAAGCAAATATTAATTGCGAGATAAAGTCTGAATAAAAGCAACTGCCTGCTTCCACCGAATCAGTCGCAATCTTAACGCGACGCCACTCGATCGTTAAATATATCCGCGCAAATCGTCGCGGCGATAATTAAGCCGTTAGATTTTTCGTACCCGAGTAGTTCATTCAAATCCGTGCCAGAGAAGCCGCAATAACCCAAAGAGCTTCCAGGGTATAATGAATCGAGAACGCGACTGCACGCATATGCGTTTGCTCAATCGCGTTGCGCGGGCGCGAGCGAGATCGGTTAGACGATCGAGAGAGAATCGCGCTTGGGACTTTATTTTTTTTTATTACACGTGCGCACGCGCGCAACTGAATGAAATTAATTTTTCACGGCGAAATTTATTATGACGCCGGATTTACATTGGGAATTGTTACGAGTACGCCTTGTTCCCCTTTGTCTGCCAATAAACGAGCACACGTACATATTTTGATTTATGTTTCCGCTAATCGAATCAAGGCTGTTTATATTGTTACTTTACAGCATTTCTGTATGGTTATGCGCTTTTAATTAATTTAATTCACACTGTGAAGGTGTATCTATATTTCTGTATAATTGAAAGGTTCCCTCTATATAAAGTTGAATTGGGGATATATATATATATATTTATTATCTCGAATTAAAAATAAGCTGCTCGTAAAATAGTAAATGTGGTACTAGATTGTGAGAACTTAAACTCATATTTTACAACCAGAGCTCAAATGTCTTAACAGTTACATAAGAATTCGTATTTAGATACAAATTCAAATAAAAAAGCTAATTTAAGATTATTAAGATGCATCGATCGTGCCACTACCTGCACCAGACCATGAAGGAAAAATAAAAAGACGACGCCACGAGTCAAGCCCGAAAAAGGAAGAAAAAGCGTCTCGCGAGCTCCTCGCGATTTTGGTCGTCGTCGCGCTAATCGGCGACAGCTGCAGCAGCGGCGGCAACAGCAGCGAATCACAGACAAAGGGAATTCCAGAAAGTTGCGCAACGGAATTGGCTGCAACTGGCCCTGAAAAATGCTGCAGGCTCTATACTACGAAAGAGAGTGAGAGTGAGTCGGTGGGCCGCGCGTGCCGCGTTTATGCGTCGCGACGCGCGTACAGCGCAGCCTCTATAGAAAAATCAAAGCTGCAGTACCGCGTGGCAAGTCCTACGCACAATCTCTCTCTCTCGCTCTCTCTCCTCTAAAAGGCCGACAGCCCGGTTTAACCTGCGCGCACGATTATATATACACACATTATCGCGAAAGACTAAAGCGCGGCGGTTTTTAAACTCTGTCATTGTCTACGTCCCGATATTTACCTCCTCTATACATATATATATTTCTTAATTTGCCTGGCGCAATAGATCGCGAGTCAGATTCTGTCCGAGGGAATATCGAGTGCAATTTATCAATGGCACATTGCGTTTAAGGAGTGTGGCCGGGGTCTACCGGAGGAAAATGTCGATTCGCGATTTTTCTTGTCTTATATGTTTTATATGTACGAATCGGACTTAAGGACAATGAAATAGATCGTTTTCGTTACATCAGGTTTATTATAATTGAGCTACAAAACTAATTTTATTGTTACTCATTAATTATTTATACAGTTTGTTGTGATTTATAGTTGTGATCCAATACAAGATGTACTTGAATACGTAAGCGCTATCTTTTATTACGATCTGCGCTTACAGATTATTTTGAAACAGACACGTTCGATAATTAAGTAATACGATCGCATTGTATAAATACTTCAGCCAATGATTTTATTAAAAATCCAATTCAGAAATGGGCAAAAAATACTACAATAGCATATCTGATAAATTCAAAGCGTTACCTATACAAGCTAAAACACGTGTATATGTTATAATAGCCATATTAATTTTTAGCATATCACTACAAAAATCCCGTCATCGTTTACAAGCGTGGCAGATCCCATCGTAATAATTGCCTCTGTAACACACACACACACACGCGCGCGCAGACAATGTCACTCAACGTAATCTGCCGTATGGCAGACAGTAATGTCGTGTGTTCCACATTATTCAATTTATATCATAAATAAATCGCGGCAGCAGCGCCTAGTTGGCAAGTTCCGCAATACAATAATTGTTTCGCGTTTGGCCGTAATAGAGAAATCCACAGGCATTGAATAATACACAGCGCGCGGACCTCGCCAAACGTAAACGCCGGGTGTGTATCACGTCGTAAAATCCCGAGCGTTTATATAAATTGTTTATGTATACATAATACGTAAGGACTCGGCGCACCAGACACAGCGATATCGAAATCTCGCGTGAGCCACAGCGCGAAAAGTGTGCAGGCAAGCTCTTGCCATGGCAATTTCTCTCTCTCTCTCTCTCTCTCTCTCTCTCTCTCTCTATTCGCGTGCATATAACGTGATCGTGGTGGTAGAGAAACAAGGCGCACACGCATGGCTCCGAGCGATGATTTCACGCTAATATTCCAGGCATAATTATAGGTCATTTTCAACGTCGGCCCGTTGGATTGATAGTCGGAGTGCGCGCGCAAGGGGATCGCATATGTATATGTATATGTATATATATATATATAGACGGACTTTCGCCGCGTCACCGTTCATTAACTCACCACCACGGCTCGATATCGATAATCTATTTCCGCGTCGTTTTCACGGTTTTACGGCGCATTACACCCGCGACGCGAATTTCGCTCGATGCTTACAGTCTTTTATTTTCACTCCGCTGAGCGTTTCTTTGCACCCCCCTTTTTTAATGCCCATAGAAAGTGAATCGCCGTTCGTGATGATGATGACCTTATTTACGATTCACTTATCGAGACTTTCGTCGTCCGGTAAAAAGACGCTTCCTGATTGTCCTATAACGTCGATTTATGGCTCTCTTAAAATTGTAATTGGATGAATTATAGTCTAAAGGATATGGTTTTTAGAAATTAAACAGTTGAATACCTGTAATTCAATTTTATAGGTATATAATAAACGAGTAAGAGAAAAATTAATATCGACATGGAAATCCACCGAGGACTTTTTTTTTGCGTAATTTCTCTTGAATCTCAAGTGAATCGAGCAATTGCAGCCGACTTTTCATTTACCGAGATTTGCAAATATGACAAATGCGTATAACCACGCAGTACTTAAATCAAGGCGCCAAGCACAATCGCCGGGGCAAAATGGACAATTAGCTTACGAAAGTTGGTCGGGCCTTTAGGCGCGATATGTCTCGCTTATACGCGCTGCACGTGGGAAGTGCATACGCCTGTGTGTGTGTGTGTCTTTTTTTTCGTCCCCTGCGTCTATCGAGACACTTGCGAAAGTCCAGTGCACGATTGCGCGTGCACTAACGCTTCTAAGGAGATTTGAATTCCGATACTGTACCTGAACCCTTTGCGCCGGCAGACTGGCTATTTATTTAAGATTTTTTTTTTTGTATCAACGATAGTTGATCATAATTTTATAGGAATATTAGTTAATGCTTTTTGCTAGAAAATATACTTTAATTATTTATCTATAGCTGAGAATAGTGGACACGCATTCTGCTTTCAATAATCAAATCTTGATAATAATGTATACGATAAGTATTTAAAAGTTTATTTCATTTCGTGACAATTAAAATTTATTGTCTTGCATTTACGATGTGTGCTAAAAATGTGTAGGTATACGTATCAATAATGCTGCAATAAAGTATAGCAACCGTGTGTTTATTCGGTGATAATAATAAGACTTTACTAGAAATCGAAATGCATCATGACATAATCAACTTAACTGCGATTTTAATGACACAGCCTTTACCAATTCACGAGCATTATAATGAATTTCTAATAATTCCAACAGTTGAAAATGTATTGAGAACTTCACTAAAGTTCTTAAATAATCTACGAGTCTTTAAAATTATTTTACAACTAAAATATTCAAACGAAATAGCGGTATTCTCTTAATATGATAATATCGTTTGCATTCATTCCGTAAATAACATTAAACAGTTTTCGCATATCGAAAAATAAACCCAACTGGATTTTCATAATGCAGTTCCTAATGCTTTATACGATGCTTATTACGATATTGCAGGCAATCTCAACTTTACTTATGTATACGACATAAATTGATAATTTCAAAATCCAATAATATCGTGGTAATATTATATATATAACTCGTCAATATCTGCATTTCGTAATTGATATCTGCAATCGTCCTTTTATTATTCATCATTGCAAGTGTTTCTTTGCACTTGTTATTTGAAAGAAGGCAATATATATATATATATAAGGTGCAGTCTGCGCACACAGACAGCCATGCATAAACATGGACGAGTACCCTATCTTTAAGTGAAAGTCATTCTATAATAACCCAGCAATTAATAAAAGAAAATGACATTTCTCAACTGGGCATAGAGCTCGATTGCGAAAGAAAACGCGCCGCCGGAGATCTAAACTGAAAGGAATGCGCAAAAAAAAAACAGCACTCCCGCGAGACAGCAATCGATCTACATACACCCCGAGTACACATTTACCCGAGAAATCAGATCCCAAATCCAGCCTTGATCAGCCTTCCCTTTTGTTCGCCTACTCCTAACGCAACGGCATCCGCGATCCCAGCATCTCGCGCCGCGTCGAGCAACGAAAGAAAAAGGAGCGCAAAATGCAATTATGCATTGCGAGGGAGTCGTCGACCCGGTGAAAGCGCGCGCGACTATACGGCAGCAGCAGCAGCAGCACCTTGATATTATACGAGCGGGTATAAAGTCGCGCGCGGGACATGCCGAGCTGCTGCCGCCGCCGTCGTCGTTTTCCTTTTGGCGCGCGCGAGAGCGAGTATAGCCGCCGCCACAGCCGCCGCCGCCGCAGATATCTCGTAATACACGACACGCGCGGAGCGGTACTGTACACGCTCGTTATGCCGCCGAGTTACGACGTCGTGTGCGTCTCTCTCTCTCTCTCCCTCTCTCGGTGCAGTCTGTTGGCGGCTGTATGTCTGTATGTGTGTGTGTGTGTGTGTGTGTGTGGAGTATAGTCTGTGTGGCGAGTGCATGCACTTTCCCGCACTTTCGGCCTAGTTTCGAGTAGCGGCAAGAGGCGATTTTTACTCCAGGAGAGGACGTCGACACCGAGTCCCGCCGCAACCCCTCTCTCCCGTCCGCCGTGGCAAATTAAAACGGAACGATCATTTCTTTTGTGCTATGGCGATTTTCGTGTATGCAGGTTTTGTACAGCCGACGAGCTAACGACATGTGAATTTTTGCCGCTGATCGTAAAAACTGTCTACGAGCGATTCATATAGTTGCTCTTGTTTTTTTTTAATCTCAATCGGACGGTCAATGGAACGTGAATTAGAGTCTCTTTTATTTTTGTCAATTTAAACTATATAATTTGTTCGAATAATCGGTACCAATCCCTTTTAGAACTTTGAGAACTCAAAAATTTAGAAAATCCCATTCTCTCTCCAAAGTAATAAAACGTCGAGCAACAATTCCACCTATCGCATCAAACAGCGCTGAGTAATTTCGAAATCTGAATCGACAGCCATCGACCTATAAAATCAAATAAAAATCAAACGGCACGGTTGGCGTCGAATGAAACCAAGCATAAATTCATAGCATAGATCCACTACATAGGCGAGCGGTAAAAAGCTTTCTCTCATGCACAACAACGTAAACACAACGTTCCATTGTCCCGATCAGTCAAGAGTTCATTGTACCCGTAGCCGCAGTTTCCTCGGCAACAACAGCAGTAGCAACAGCCGCTACAGTCGCGCGCGTCAAAGTGCATACCTCCTGCACACGCACAACTCGCCTATATGTATATACTCCTATCGCTACTGCAGCTGATCACTCGAGCGGACGCATATATAATACGCGGCAGCTTTGACACTTAGCACGCGACAACACCTTCTATCGCTATAAACATGTATATGTACAGAAACCGCAGAAAACCGGAGTTAATAGAGCAGCAGACACATGGAAATAAACGCGGCTCCACCAAGATGTGCAATGTAAACTATTTTCGAAAATTTCGTACCGTCTAGCGCCCTCTAGAATATATAGCTTTCCATTATTTTTGTCCGATTCCGTGCAGTGTAATTTATGCAAAGTCGCCAGGGCGATTAGGTCGCGGAACGAGTGGCCGTGGCGGCGCACGCGAGGGAATTGCCGGTCGCCGTCTTATATTAGCTTTGTCGCTTGGTGTATAAAGAGCGCGTGAAAATGCTCTTGTCTAATCGGCTCATTACTAATTCAGTTATATAGCCGAGGACTCGGGGCTGTCGAAAAAAAAATCTGCAGACCGTCGGCTGCCTGTGTACTTTGCTCAAAGACCCGTTTTATATATTACGATAGTTTCGAACCTGGTGGTACTGAATCATATAGTGCTACCAAGGAGCTCGTTGAAATTTTCAATTAGGCTATATCGCCATTGTCGAATTCCTTTGGAAGCGTTAAAAAGGCTTTCGCGAGTGCTTTGCTCAATAGACTTTGTTGGATTGCGACTGCTGCGGCCGCGTTTATTTTATTAGCGCTGCGTTTCATGCGAGACGGTTTGCAAAAGTTCATTGATTTGAAACGGAGATTAGGGTGGAATTCTAATAACGCGCGTTTACCGACTGGATAAACAAATCATAAATTGTTACATTAACGCTATCAAAATATTATTTAAAATAAAGTATATATTTATACTTATAATAGTGAAATAGTTATTAGCTCTGTTCAAATTGAAATATCAACATAGCACAGACATTTTTACCTATAGAATCAGGAGCTCGCAAGGAATTTCGCTCAGATCAAAAGTTATAAGTACTCACAAAATATGGTTTACACGATCCCATAAATATCAGTATAATAATTTGAGCGCCAGACAACAAATTTCGCTTTTAATTTTCATTCGTGAGCAACTGGCTTAAGGAGTGTAGATGAGAAACACGTTAGAAGGGATGAAAAAGGTAGTTTTTTCGTTCTTCAAAGTATGTGCCGATGTCTGCCAGGACATATCGGAAACTTGTATAGCGCGCGGAGCCGTGTGACGCAAGCCTGATGGCAAGTGGCGAAAGACAGCTGCACACGACGACGACGACGAAGACGACGAGGATGTCGCCAGCTGATCGTAAAACGCGAGAGACGCTCCTTCGCCACGCGATTTTTCTTCGCGTCTCGGCGAAAAATGTCTGCCGAAGCCTCGCGCCTCTCGTATCATGACAGTTTGCCGTTAAAAGCTTCGCCTCCGATAATAATCTTCGTTATTTATTGTTTTTTTTTTCTCTTTATCCACTAATCATTCTATATTATCTTTGCTCATTACTGATTTATATAAATGTATATACCGTTGGCGGCATAAATTTTACTATCCTTTGTTTAAGCCGATCTCATACGAAGTACCCACTGAACCGTTTGACTTTTGCCTGCACCCGGCAAATAAATTAACATTCTTTATTTACCTCGAAAGTAATAAAGCGACACATGATTGGTTCAAAAGATGACGAAACTGCATTTCTTCGTTCGAAGTTATGTAGTTTGAACTCGGCTTGAAATTAAATGTAAACTAGCTTAGGTTAACCTGCAAGTTCCTCCGAACGTCCTCAATTTCTCATTACAATATATCCCACCACACGAGCTGTACCCATTATTAGTTTTTTGCGTGTCCCGGCTCAAATTCGTGACTAACTGCTTGCATCTTCCAATACGTGGTATACACTCTACTCCCTTTTGTATGTGTTTCGAGGCTTCGTATGCCTGGTGCACCGCGAGGATTGTCGAAACTCCTCCGTCACGAACGAGTCTGACACGCCACTAAAACACGCTGCAAACATAACGCGCTGCAGGCGTTTGAATAAACTTTAGCCGTGGGAGAAAAAGAAGTAAAAAAAAAATGTAGGAAATCGGTGTCGCGGGGAGGGGGGGCTTTTCCAAGAGACTTGGGCAATTTTCGCTAAGCAAAGAACACGCCGCGACTTACTTTTTCGAGAAGAAGAGCTTTTCTCCTGATTACTGCGCTCTCGCGATGTTCGAGTTCAAAAGTGCTTTTACCCATTAATGGCCTTAGTGTGCAGTCGCTAAGCGAACGCTGCTACCAATAAAAGAATGAGTTTTACGCCGAAGAGTGTTGCTCTTGAACAATGTATACACTTTTCGAGAGGACTTGGAATTGGACTTGGTCCATTGTTATATTTTTTATAAACTATTATTTGCAGCGTACAGCTCAAATCATTTTGTCACATTCACTTTAAAAAAAATGAGCTTGCTCTGTCTAGTAAAAAAAAGGAAAGGTTAACGCAGTTTTTTTACTTCGATTCCTATTTTAATCAACGTCGCGAATACTATCTATCAGATGCTTTTCTACACACAATCGTCAATGGGCCACGTAAATTATATTCTGATTAGCAATGATAGACCATTATGTAACGACATGCAATTGTAAAATAATGCTGCTGTCGGCAGCAATGAAACATCCCAAATAAGAATCTCGTGCAAAAAGCCGATGCTCCACAGCAACCTTTCAGCATCATCGCCAAGCCATTTCGTCATTGTCAATCAATCGTCGAATATTTCGTTATTCCGTCGGAACTCTCGGCTCGCCAAGTCCAAACAAGGCGATACCCCATAAGCTAGCTTGGCTAGACTGCAGCACCGGCACACCTGAGCCCCATATACACCGTTATATACACAGTCGATCGCTCATTGTCTCTACTTTGCGCTCGTTACCATTTGTCGCAACGCGCGCGAAATAGTGCCTATATTGCACTGCTGTCGCTACGACTGTCCTCGTTATACTCACTCTCTCTCTCCCTTCCTTTTGTCAATGATGAATATGGCACAATATACGCATGCACGTACAACACACCGAGAGTTACCAGCGTGTGGTAGTATAGTGGTAATACGTATCTGTGGCTACGCAAGGCTTTTTCGATTGTTCGCCATCGGCCGGCTGATGCATGGAAAGTAAATGCGCGCGTGCGTGCGGCCATTCACTTTTTTCCCCTAATAACGCGCGAAGGCGTGCGCGATACGAGAAAAGCTGCGCACGCCGATTTATTCGCTGGCAATTGTTTTACGCTATAGCTGTGCAATTGCGCGGTGTGAAGCGCAACGATAAAGTAATTCGTGCGGTGCGAGTGGTGTATGTATATAAGTGACTTTTATATCACGATACAATTGATTTTCTGACAGATGCGTTTCTGTACATCGACGTATATAAAAGTTCATTTTTTTTTCCAAGTCGGTTGAAATAGAGCTATACAAGAAGGAATGAACTAAGCAACTACTCCACTAATAAAATAACTATTAATAAAGGGAGGGAAGCGCTGAGCGCTCGGCTTGCCATGCATATCATGCAGTGGCGTTTTGTCGGCGCGTGTATCGTGTAACATCCCGCACGCGCAGAAAACGATACACACGCGCTCTGCCTACACGACCGTTTTCTTGGCAGCGATCAGAACTCGCTAAATAACTCGGACAGCTTAATTCCGACTATACGTGAATCACTCGATCGCTTTATCCTTCAGTTATTTATTGTTGCCCAAATACTCTCTTCCGTGTAATATAATCGAAGAAAAATAGACGGGGCTGGTGAAAGAGACGATCCCGCAAAAAAAAGAAAAAGAGAAAGTATACAGAGCGGGTATATGGTAAGAAAGAGAGCAGCAGAGTGTGTGAGAAGCCGTTGCACCGCGTCTGCAGTCTGTGTGCAATCTCTGTGTGTGTGTGTGTGTGTGTGTGCAACAACGCGCAGCTCTTGCCTAACGCAGAAATGTCTAGGAATGCGCGCTCCGGTCAGCGAGAGAGAGAGAGAGGAGAGCTGCACTGAGCTTATCCGTGGATTCGCTCCGCTAGTTTAACTGGCGCATTGGGCAATGTTACTTCTTCTGCTTCTTCTTCGTCTTCTTTCTGTGTCTCTCTCCTCTTTTTTAGGCGAGTGTACCACAAGCTTCGTTAATTGATTCGAGTTGGAGCTTGGATGCGGATTCGAGAAAAATCGAGGGTACGGTGGAAATTCGTTTTTGCGGATTCCCATCAGTCGATACGAGAAATTATTAACTTTAATATTTTTTTTTTTTAATTATCTTATCTTTTGTATAAATATTAGGCAGCTTAGTAATATCACCAGGGATAACATTAAAATTGAAACTGGTCGAATCAATATCGTTTCATGAACTAAAGTCGCAGTTATAAAAATAATGATTTGGGTAGTTAAAATAAATTTAAAAATGATGTACACATATTATTTTCTCGAAATACTTACTCTCCACGAGATATCTTTTATTGTGCACGTAACTCAGTAGTACTCACCTGTAACAAAAAGATAAAACAAAATTATTTTTCAATCGAACAAAAGTAAGGCAAAAATAAGACAAAATTTCTACAATTTGCACATTTTCAAAATTTCTCGGATAATCTAAGAATCACACGAAGTGTATAACTAACCAATCTCCCAGAAATTTAAAAATCTGCCGATACAAGAGCGATACATACTTTACGATACAGCGCTCGCATTGAGCATCGTTAAATCATAAAAAGTATAGCGAAGTAGAAAAAGCCAATGTAGGACCAGCCCGACCATATAAACAGGCTCGTTGATCGTCGTGAAAACTATATGCGCGCAACCAATAAACGAACCATGAAAATCGTGTAACGGGAAGAGGCAGAGAGAAGTAAAGGACGACAAGTGGATCGTAAAGAGTCTTCTCACTCTCTCGCGATCTTGCGGCTATTACGTATACCCACACATGCACACGTGCATCGAAAGCGCGAGCGTCGCCGTGGCAGCAGCAGCTGCCGACCGAGTGCGCTGCGGCCGTATCTGTCCATTCACCTTCTTTTTTCCATGTGTAGAGCGCAGCTTACAATGTGGCGCGCGCTCGAACTTTCCCGAGACTCCGGCATGTTACGGGCCGTTTCTTGCCTTTTTTTTGCCTTACCGCGGCCTGTCGGGAAACTGTCGCATCGCTGATAAACGATCTTTCGGGCCATTTATTATTCTTGCTGTAATTGATAAGATTTTGGAACATTTATATACTGTTGCCTGATGAATGATTCCAGCTTTGAAATTCGATGCCATTTTGGAAATTTTCTACTATGTATATAACATAATATTTGAATGATTTTCATTTGCTTTGCGATTTTAACCTATATCTGGTCTACGCTTGTTTTTCGAAACCATGCTAGCTAAAATTATTAAAAATCTATAAGGAGAAATAAAAGACTTGAAACAAGACATTAAATGTCTAACGATCTCAGATCGATTCAAGGAAATTCCCCGACCAACATCCAGTTCTCTCCGGGGTGCAGTATCTTTTCAAACTGCAACTGCTCTATATATACTTACACCAATAACTGGCCGATAAATCGCCGCAACAGCGGCCCACACGCGACTTCTAAACCGCTTTTCTCTCTCGCTCTCTCTCTCCATCGTCTTTTTCACCCCACTTTCATCCGCACTTTTATCCTCGCTCGATATTCGCCACTGCAACGAACGACCGGGTGGCACACAAAAGGACAGCTGTTTGCCTGGGAGGCTCGGGCTGCACTCGCGGGACTGTGTGTGGCCCGAAAAAAAAGCTGCCCCGCTCGAGAGAGATTCGACGGTGTATAAAAGTCGTCCGCGTGCACACACAGGCGCGTGATATAGGCCTGCATTGTTTTCTAATATATATTATTACTCCCGGGACTTTTCTGATTTATCATTCGACGGAATGGCTCGCACAAACTTTTTCCTGACCGATCGCTCTATGTGTGTGTGTGTGTATGTGTGATTTTGCAATAGCCGCTCCCCGCGAGCGCTAAAATCGCCGAAGTATATAGATCAAGTCGCGGATTAAGAAGGGGTATGTATTTTTCGGAAGGGATTTATCGCGGCCGCTGGCTGCACTTCCTGCTTAATGACAAATGCCAAGCCTCGACATTTTGCTTTCTATATGTCGTTCGGCTGTGTTAAAGCGCGCCCGAGACTTTGTGTATAAGTGGCCTGTCTCGCTTGTGTGGCTTTTATCGCACACGTTATGGGCCTTGATATATATAAATATGTCCAGGTTGTAAATTGAGTCTTTTGTGAGACGAACTAATTTATTTTGGCGCGGCGAGCCGCGGTTGCGCAAGCTATTAGTGGACGAGTATGCGAGCTGCCTTGGTGAAATCGAAAATTTCTCGTTTTTCGCGGAGAAAGTTTTCACCGCTATGTGTGATCTAATGATGATTTAACGTTCTATTACAGAACGATTACACTACATTTTATAAATTTAACCAGTTTTCTTCAATTTTTAAAGGAATTCTTAATCTCGACGATATTTTTAAAGAATACCTCAATTCCGCAATACGTCCGCCGTCATTGAATCGCAAAGAATCCAGATAATCATTTCAATAAGCCAGTCGCGATATTATTTCTGGCAGACAGAGAGTGCACATATATGTAGGTTCGAAACGAGTGCATTATTGAGAAGCTGGTCCACTTTGGGGGTAGCTGCTGCGTGGAGAATACGAGAGAGGGAGAGAGAGAGGGGAGGGAGTAGCGTGCCACCCTCATTTCCAACATGAGGGAAGGCCGCAGCAGCAGCAGTAGCACACACACACACACACAAGCCTCGAAACGTATAGACTTTCCCGACCCTCCGACCTCCTCTCGTTCCAGTCAACCTACTCCTGCTGCTGAAACAGGGACACGAAACCTAGTTACCTATATTGCCTCTCTGCCCGTCCTTCGCTAATCCGAGTCAGTGGGAGAGAGCGAGAGAGAGAGAGAGGCCGCGAATCATTAACGCGGCTCTGACTATATGCGAGCCACTGCACTGATTTAACCCCCTTTATGCGGCGCTTTCGAGAGATGCGTCTTGGAAGTTTATATTTTCAATTTTCTACAAGAGATTTCGGTCGGTGCTGGAGTTTCGCTTTACAATTTCAGGATGTCTCGATTTCTTAAGAGAAAGTATGCTAGAAACCTGTAGAAATGCGTGAAGTTTAAATTAAAAAATATCGGGATAAATGCAAAGAGCATTAATATTCCAACTACTTGATCTAAAGCACGATAAAAATAAATTTATAATATTAATCTCGAGCGAATAGACATTGTCCCCGACCCACTATTTTATACCATTAACAAGACTTTTCAGCTTTAACGGCATCTCAATCAACTTTTACAACCTCGATATTTTCCCAACGGCAATATAGAAATTAAATCATTTTTCATAATAATAAGATCTCGATAGTCGAACGCATAACATTTATATAGATTTCAACATTGCACCACGAGTATTGCACCCGCAATAAAACCGCAAACATATACATATATACAGACCAAAGGAGCGAGCACACACACCATAACGTAATCAGGAATACATTATAACGTAATTTGTATATCGCGCCATTTACAATTTATGCAATTGTCGGCTGGCTTTACAAATCGCGAGAGTGCAACGAAAAGAAAAAACAGGCGGGAGGGACAGCCAACTGCAAAGATCGCATATATAGTATATTATCACGAAGAAAAGTCGGAAGCTATAGGAACGGCGATGGCTTGCGCGTCGCGCTTCTAATCGTTGGAGCATCTATATAATATTCCATAGTAAACGTGAATTCTTGTGCCTTAATTTTTTCGAGGCATGCAGTATACGGTGTATAAGGGTGCACGCACTGCTGAGCATATTCCTTAGCGCATGGACATCACACAGATGTTTATATTTAAGGAATAAATAACAAGTTCGAGATTATGGTGAATGAATTGAGAAATATTTAAATATAATTCACATATTTCTGGTTCCAGTGTATTTGTAAATGTAGACGAGAAAAAAAGACAATAGAATATATAAGTTATCGGCGTAAAAAAATTCCAAGTCTTATATTGTAATAAATGTATTTCATTTATTACATTGCACAATAGTAAATAAAAGATATTTAAAAGAGGACCTGCACGACAAAACACGATGCGACGCTACAGGAAGAAACTCGAAGCATTAATAGTACTGCTCGTATATAACTTTTCTGTGGTACAAATAGAAGAAAGTCTTTCCGATCGCGCGGTATACGGTAACAGGACGAATGTATGCGCGCATCTATACGCGAGAGCGCCGCAATGTCGAAAAGCTCGTGCAGACATACTCGATACATAAATTCGCGGCGGCTGCGTGTATGCGCGCATATTATGTCGTCGACAGAGCGAGAAAAGTCCGCCATGGAAAGTGACAAGATAGCAAGCGGCTGCTGTACGTACATATATATACTCGAGTCGAGCTGAGGATCAACGACCTACACGATTTCGCTCTCTCTCTCTCTCTCTCTCTGTTCTACTGGCTGCTGTTGCTGCCGCTGTAAAGTATCAAACTCGCGGTGTGCAACTATGTAACTAGGCTGCGATGATGTGATGTAAATAATTAATGCCGCAGTAAAGTCGATGCATGTATGCATGGGTGTTTTTTTTTTCGAGAAGAAAAAAAAATAACGTCTGCGCGTATGACTGCAGTTAAATTACACGGAGGCGGTGAGCTGAATTGCGCGCGTGAGTTCGTTTTGTATAGAGCCTTGTATGGCGTTAAATGAAGTTTGCACAGACGCTTTTGTTTCGTTTATTGACATAGGGCAAAAGATACGAGTGCATAAGATCATTCGTTGATTCATTTATTTGTATCTACAGATTCTTAAATTATTTTTATTCCAATAATTTCTCTTCGAAGTCGAAACTCGCGCTTAAAACCACCCACAAGCTAAAAGCTGCAGTTGGTCACGTTTCAAGCTCCACCAAGCTCGCACCGTTGTCGTCGACTAACCGCATCTCTCCCTCCCTCTCTATTTCCGTCTCCCTCACTCTTACACTCAGAGAGAGAGAGAGAGAGAGAGAGA
>UELV01163470.1:0-10071 GCA_900490015.1 Megastigmus stigmatizans
TCTCTCCCTCCCTCCCTCCCTCCCTCCCTTTCCGTCTTTTTCTCCTCACATTATTTCTATCCACGAGAGAGAAAGAAAGTATTGAATGGAGTGCTTCTGGTGCACTTGTACCGGGCGACCTATAGAATTGAAATTGATCCTTTCTATGATTTATCGCTGATACACGGCACCGCACGCTAGATTTCATTTTTCCATTTATTTTTATACCCCTTTTTCCGCTGGATATCGCTATGGACGCGCGATATATTTTGTAAATACCGCAATACAAGAGGTTCCCGACGAAATCAGAATATAATGAAGTTTTTAGAGAAAAAATACAAAACCTACATCGTCACTTAGAGCATAAAAAATATTAAATTTTAAAAAAATGGACTCCGTTACACGATGGGAAAGTTAAAAAAAATGGTTGAATATCGGGTCTTTCTCTACTTGTCTGTTTCTACTTCCATGTTTTAAGTATAGGGAAAAATCTTTACGGTCTTTTTTTTAAACATTTCCCGCCAAGTAAGAGGGCTAAATGGTTTTTAATTAAACGTCTTTTTTCTACTCTAAATGATGGCACAAGTCTCGTACTTTTCCCTTGTAATATCAATAGGGGCAAGTGTCGGGATCCTTCTTTTAAGTTGCCATCGACGTTTCAGGTGACTCTTTGTGTACATGAATACTTCTTTCTTAGTTTTCGTCTATTCTTGTTCTTGTAAAATGAAAATGAAGGTAAAAGCCATTTCCCTTCTTTTATCTTCTATTTGTTAAATTTATTTCTAATAAATAGTTTCAATATTAATTTTTTAACAAACTTTGTCCAAATTATTTTTCTGTTTGCTTTTCATTATATTATATTATTGAACATAGCATAAATACTGATCAAAAAAGTATCTAAGCTACTATCGTTTGCGATATCCTTAAACTTTTATAGAAAGTTGTTTGCTATTATAGAAATAAATCAAACCTTTTTTGCGAATTTTCCAATTTTATACCTGATTTAGCTTGAAAATAGTTTATGTAATGAAGTTAAGTGAGGGGGAGGTGGAGGGACTCGGAAGTTTGCATTAACAATGCAAAAAAGGTAGAAACAAAATACAAAAGCAGAGGTAGAAGGTTGGATTCGAAGACTTACGACATCGATATCGTTTTCCGATGGGTCCAGCTTAACTTCCGCTGTTAAAGGTAATGGAAGCTTGTCAGGTGGCTTCTCTCCCACATTTCGAACATGCAATCGGACATTCGATCTCGTTCATGGTGCGCAGTTACCCAGTTTACAGTGATTCCAAATTAGTGAGGCTACGCTAAAGAACCCATCGTCTAAAACAATACAACGATTTCATACTAGACTCGGAAACACAACTAAACCTAGCTTCTTTTAACAAAATCTAGCGGCCAATTATATTAACTTCCAAATAAAACCTGACCCCGCTAAAACTAAAGAAATGAATACTATTATCGACAACAAAAATCTAATACCATCGATGCAGCTGGTAGTTACAGTATCAACGTGGCTAGACTACACACACCTATAATCTTGGTCGCGCGCAATTGTTGCGCTTCGTTGGAAACGCGTACGGCCGTGCACACACATACACACACGACAAATCCATTTTTCGCACCGCCACATCTCGTCATGACTCCTCTCTCTTCCTGTCTCACCCACTCCAGCCAACCCTTGTGAAATCCTTACAAGGCACGCTCAACGAGTTCTGAGATTGTAAGCACACGAGTAGACGGAAAATCAGATCTGATTAAGGTAAAGCCTGGCTGCAGTATGGGGGCGAGAGCTGATGGTGGAATATCGTTGGTGTACTTGCACTTTCTCCTCTCTCTCCACCGTCTCGGTCGAGGAAGGCGCGATGAGACGGTTCGGTGGCCGGACTGGCGCGCGAAGAGCGAGTCGTTGCCATGGAAGGGTTGGGCCGCTGCCCGCGCGCGCAAGGGGCTCAGTTAGGGGGCTGCAGTCTGTAACGCTCAGGGGCTTCTTAATACCATTATTTCTGGTCTCGACGAAGAGGCCATTCTCGGTTCGACGCTGTACTTTCGGCTCTCTCTCTCTCTTGGCTCTTGCTCTCTTGGCTCTTGCTCTCTTGCCTGCTACACTCGGGGATCTTAATTATTTTCCAGGCGCCGCGGTCTCGCGTAATTTCGGGGATGCGGTCCGGTCGTTCCAGCTCGAATAATTTTCATCTAAATAACTTAAGACGTGCTGCAGTGAGTTTTTCCTTGAATCTTTGGAGATAAAGAATGTCCCAGGGTAAAGATGAGGATATTTACTCGACTCTCTCTCTCTCTCTCTCTCTCTTTCCATTTTTCAATGCTAGTCAGGTATATATAATTTGTTAAACATTCTGAAAGTTTATTTCAAGTGTCGACTGAGAGCTTCGGCTCTTGGGGAGTATATACTCTCATGGAAAATTAATGCATTATCGGTTATGCACATATTTAAGGTGCAATGATAAATTAATACACTAGCACTGAATAATTCAAACTAGCATCGAAACCAATATTTTACATTTCGTGTGATATATAAATTTGTCCTTGCTTCGATAGAAAAATAAAATAGGTATAGCAATCTCATGCAGAAGAGAAAAATATACACAAAGCCGAGCACGCGCGTCGATGCAGACACACATAGAGACACACACACATAGAGTGGCTCGTGCAAAGCGAATGCAATCAATCTAATTTATTCGCGCAACAACAAGAGAGGGCATACGGGAATTCTATTTTTTTCTATTAGTCGCGGCGCTCGATGCTTTATTCAGGCGCATGCCAACCTCGTTTCCACCGATCTCGTGAAAGCATAATCGTATCCCTTCCCCCTATGTGCCTTGCGGACACACACATATACATACACACAATCACACGCACACATATAGATTCACACATATACATTCCAGGGGATCCATCCATGAAGTATTCAGTGCGCGCGTGAGCAACCGACTGCAGCTGTATGTTGGCTCGGCCCCGGCTAAGTAAAGAGAATTACACCAAGAGTGCAGGCATATGAAATCTCTGTGCGCACACACTTCGCCCCATTTGTCTATGAGTTTCTTTTCCTCCTCGCCTACTCTCTTCCTCGTCCAACCCCCTCCCCCCTTCATTCTCCTGTAGCTCTCCTACGTATGTATCCTCGCGAGTCGACGTTGAATCGCACACACACGAACAATCGGCCATTATAGTCACGAATATCTCGTTCAATTTACTCGTCGTGCCTCGATCCTCCCCCCACTCACGCTCACGATTCCGCGCGACAGCTGTTGGCTTGTATTAATACCGTCGCTCTGCTACAGTACATGGCGAATTTAATACCGGCGTTAAGTGCATAAGGAATAATGCAGGACTAACTGTATGAATCCGGCTGGTAAGGGACATTAAAGCAACACGCTAATGAAATACCTGTTGACAGAGTGTAGAATAGAAGTAATTAATTGCGGGAGCCTACGTGTATAGGTCCGTGCCATTCGAAATTTAGTCCATTACTTTGGTGAAATCCTGCATGTGTTCTTTTTTTTCATTTTAAAATAAGCTATACACTGATTTAGTCTTGTGTAACAAGATAAAATCTATCCTAAGTTTATTACGAGCCGAGAGAAGAAAACATTACTACAAGTGGCAGTAGAGAAAAAGGGAGTGAGAGCGAGGCGAGCAGTTTATGAGCCCTAAAAAAAACTTTAGTGGGGATCATTATCAGATAAATCAAGACGGGCCTCCGCGCGACTGCGGCATTCTTGCGATCGCGGAAAATATTCTCCCCCAGAGAGGAACAGCTCACGAGCTTAGGAGAACGTAGTCGATCCGCGTAAAAAGGAACACTTTTATGAGTCGGGCCCCGTGTAAATGCGAGTAAATACATGTCCTGGCACCCGAGCTCACGCCCCCTCCTCGCCAAAACCAAGCACACATACATACACACACGTACATATGTATACACACATATATATACACACACACGACAAGCATAACTGGGTAAGTGGGCTCACGAGGATATTTGGCGTTACTCCGCACCCCGAAAATTCAACTTATTCCTTCCTTCCCTATTTCTCTTTCACACTTTTCTCTCCGTTACGCTCTCCTGGCCTCTCTCATTCTCTCGCTTTCTCTGTTGCACTGCAAGGATCCGCCGCCACTGGATGAAATACGAGCGCTCGACAAGAGAGGAAAGACTCGCTGCGACGGTCGAGATGCGTGCAGCAGTGACAGAGAGAGAGAGAGAGAGAGAGAGAGAGAGAGAGAGTGCAGGAGCAGCCGTTAGAAGCAGAAAAATAAATACTCGTCGACAGGCTGACAAACCACTTGCGAGAGCGCGGCGGCGGCGAGGGGATGCTCCAGCCAAATTAAGTAGCAAGCTCAACGAAATCGCTCGGGGATTAATTAGTTCGAGTAGATTACTTTAGCGGAGCCGATTTATGGGCGATGCAGGAGCGCAGGGGGTGAAGCAAGTCCAGCTCTCTCTCTCTCTCTCTCTCTCTCTCTCTCTCGCACTTGCTCTCACTCTCAACATTTTACTCGATTTCCAGTGTTATAAGGAATTATAATTCTTTCGAGGATCCGAGCATTTCGCGATTTAAGCACCGACCGTAAACATGCTGTAAATTGAGCTCCATAAATAAATCTGATTATCTCGTGTACATGGTTAACATCGTATAAGCACGATTCAGAAGTACGCGTTACACACCCCGGACAGGCTTGTTTTTGGCTATTAAACGAGTCTAGAATCAGCTCCAGTACGTGCAAAATTTGCGGGATTGAGCGCTTATACAGCGGCAATAGCCAGTATCAACATCAAAGCAAGCAATCTGCATTCTAGTGCAGTGGTACTGCGGTGCAGTATATGCAAACTGCTCTTCTCGCGCGCGTAAATTGTTCTCTTCCTTGGTATGCAATGAATTTTCAAGCCTTAAGTATCTTCCGCTGTGATTATCAATATTTATATACAATTTCTGGCTTTCGTCATTTGTTAGCCTACCAGTTATATATATATATGAAATGGAGAACTGTATACGGTCACAAAGGATTTTCAAGCTACGTACAAGCCTAGAAAGTCTAAAAATACAAGAGTCAAGCAAGGGCAGAACACGCAGCTGGTTAACCGTGCGTCTAGCTCGCGGCTATAAACCAAGTAAGAGCATGAGACACGTAAATAAGAAAACGTAGCTCTCCTAACAAACGCGGGCGCGCGAGCGTCGTTGTTCCAGTTTGCGAGAAACGCGTGGCGGCGGCGTCTCGCTTAAATATTAAGCTAGCCGAAGCAGAGAGAGCCGCGGACAATAACGGCACACGGCTCCACGTCGTAAGCCGCCGCCGTCGTCGACGTCGTAGCCGCAGCCTCGTCCGCCTGCCATTTATCCGGATATAGTCGCGGAAGGTGGAGGATAGAAATCTAAACGTGACAAAGTGCGCCTTTAAAATTTAAATCTCATTCGGCCGATGCGAGTTCGAGGCTTGCGTTATACTAAGAACCAGGTTTGCGCGACACGCCATAGTCATCTCTGTTGCGCGTGGGATCGATATAAAACGCGCTGACAACGACGACAGCGATGACGGCGACAATTTGAATTTGCGAGAGCGAGGAGGGTGGGTAGGGATGGGGGGATGAAGCAGGAGAGAAACTAAGGAGAGGGATCTAGATGCGCTTGTCACTCGTACGAGAGAGCGCAAATGAGCCCTGCAGGTAGTCTTGTTAGAGGATTTTCCTCGATTCGGAAAAGTTTGGTCTTTTCTCTCTAGCTTGCTAGCTCGCTGTTCCTCGCCTCCCTTTCTTTGTCTCTCCCTCTCCCTCCCTCTCTCTCTCTCTCTCTCTCTCTCTCTTTCTCTCTCTCTCTCTTTCTCTCTCCACGATTCAAGGATTCAAGGATTTTGCAGTGCTCGCAGGGAAGGCGCTCCAAGCATTGCTCTGAGAAATAAATCCTCGTTCACGAGCGTCCAAGAGCTGGGATTGCTCTCCTCCCCCCCTCTCTCTCTTTCTCTCTCTTTCCTTAGCTCCCCTACCCGTCTTGGTGACACTGTATATAGAGCGATTGGCAATCTCCACGCTGTGCGCAACTTCTCTCTCGCCCAAAGACTTGGATATAGTGGCTGGCCGGTGAACTTGAGCTCTGAATTCGCAGTCAATTCCAGTCGTGACGAAAACTGATTTTACTCATCCTTATCCTATGCGCCGGGACTTTTCGCGAGATTGAAGTTTTACGTTTGATACTCTCTCTCTCTCTCTCTCGCTCTCTCTCCTTTCATCGCGAGTGAGGCTTTTAAAATTTTACACGCCCTTGAGCTTCGGGAATACTGCACTTGCAATTTTTTATGTTTAAGAAGAGTGTCCGTTGACTTAGTGCGCGTGCGCAACGAAAAGGTATATTGGGATAGATTTATACGACGGAGCTACTAAAAAACGGGCGATAGTTTGGACTTTATTTAACAGTTTTCAATAAATTTTCTGCCCTGAAATATTAAAATCTAGCGTAAAAAGTTATGCAGAATGTGCGTACGTACATTTTTTCTATCCGTACAAATTGCAATCCTCTCTTATTAGAAGAGTCGTGTAAGTTTCTTATCCAACGTTACGCTGCAGATAAAATATCTGTTTTACTTTCACGATTCAAAGTGGAATAGAAATGTAAGTAAGAGAGAATAAAATCAGTTCCGCAGAACGGACTAAAAGCTAGCAAAAAATCTTGCGAACAAAAGTCCGCATTCCAACCGCTAAATCAGAATTAAATCGTCGCTATACACCAAGCTGGTCCTCCTTCGCTCTCATTTATTTCTTATCTAGCCGCCGTTTTCGAATACACTTTTTCTCCTCCTTCCAGCTCGATTTCGCGGTGGCAGCGTTTCCGTTTCAATTCGAGTGAACGTTCAAGTGAAGCTCTCGAAAGTATTACCTAGACAAACATAAAACGACACTTCGCGGTGAAATTCACTTCGGAAAAGTGGAGGAAGCAGCGAGGAGGGAGAAAGAGAGAGAGAGAGAGAGAGAGAGAGAGAGAGTGAGAGAGGGAGAAAGAAAAAGAGGCAAGCGCCATCCTATTCGTTGATTGGAAAACAAACAGCAGCCGTTGGTCGAGTTATGACGCGAGAAGGCCAACTTTTACGCGGAAGTGGATGTATGTATATATATACGCATCGGGGCGCTGATACTCCGTTAAACTTTCACAATCTTTTTAATTGTATTGCCTTCGCGGCGGAGAGCCGACGATAGAAAAGTTCGGCTTTTGCGTTCGGCCAACCTTGTTTTTCTTTTGTGTACGCAAGGAGAGGGTACTTTTCTTCCCTCCACATTCTGCTTATCAATCTCATTTCCAACGGAGCTTTTCTATCTTGATTTTTCTCGTTTAAAATCTGATTGTTCCTTCGTTCCTTTCAAGTTTTCTTTTTTCTTCTTTTAATTGCGTGTTAACTGTACGAATTGCATTTCTGTAAATAAAATTCTCGCGAAAGACTAATTTAATCAACGTGCATTATTTTTCAAGATTTTGTACAAAATTATTTTCCATATCAGCTATCGTGAATGTAATTAATATTTTGTAAGCATTTCGGAATGATTATATATACCAAGAATGTCTATATGAAAAGTAACTTTCAGTGAATTATACATCTATAATATTATTAAGTGAAAATCGCAAAACCACTAAAGCTCGTAATTCATTCACAGAAGATAAAACAGTAACGACCATGTTATATGTAGTACGCCAACTAATATTGCAGAAAAAGCGTCTAAAAATAATACGCAACAACGAAAGAAAAAAAAGCCAATCGATAAATCTTAATACCTCTCTATTTTCATGCTATATATCGTAGATTTTCAAAGCGAATGAGAAAGCTCCTGAAGCTGATGAAGATGTATATCGGCTAATGGTCAAACCACGGAAAAATGCTACAAGTGCCCAGACGAACTATGCGAGGGAAGAGCGAGAGGCAATTCGCCCGACAAATTCACCGTATTATGAGGGATTTCGTTCGTTCCGCACAGCTCTCGGCTTCTGTTGTCCATTCCCGAGCATTGCGGAGCTCTTACACACGCCCGCGACTCACACGAGTGCGTGAGCAGAGAGAACCAGAGAGAGAGAGAGAGAGAGAGAGAGAGAGAGAGTGGTAGGTTTGTGCGCCCGTCCACTGGGAATAGACCTTCCTTCAGCGAGTTCGAGCTCATGGACTAACCCCTCCCCCCTCTAGTCTCCTCCCTCTCTCTCTCTTTCTCTCTCGCACGGCTATCGCATTATATTTTCATAGGATTTGTACACTGCAAAATCACGGACGAGATTAAAGCGAATTATAATTTCATGTCCTACTGCAGCTGAATTTCCGCCTGTTTATGCACGCATCTGGGTTTACTTTACATTAATACAATTGTATCTTTTGCATTGGGGAGTCGAAGCATTTGTTAGTGGTTTGATTCGCTTATACAAAGTTTTGCTTTATAAATTTAAATTATGTCGGCTCTTGAGATAACGTATTTTAGTGGGCTTACTCAGGTTAATGCATAAATTTCATGATAAATAAACTAATTTGCAACCAAGCAACATACATTTTATATTCGGAATTAAGAATCACCTCAGAATATACGAATTTAATCGTCATTGATCTTTCAAATAACGCTTTTATGCAGTACAACTTTAATCCGAACTTAATTTCGAATAATGAATCTCGGTGTATATAGTTTTACGCAATTATAAATACAGTTATATGCCAAAAGAGAAATAAAGATCATTAGCAATACGCCGATACTCTCATATTTCACGATATATGAAGCCCTGTAGTCGGAACGTAACAAGCTATCCTCGAAAGAGCCATAAAAGAGCGTTCCGAAAAGCATTTTCGCTAAGGCCACACGCAGAGCGGTGCAAACTCTCGGTCCTCCCCCTCATGATTTTTCGGCCAGATTTTGATTAATTGCATTCTCCCGCGAATGTTTTACGATCCCCCAAGGGCTAAGTGTGGGTGTGGCGCAAACTCTTGAAGGCCCCGGCAGAATATATCTTCGTACCGGTGAAATCACAACTTAATACGCGGCGGCAGTGAATGTCTATATATATAGGGCGAGAAAGGCCCTTAACGACGCTCGCGACAGTGTAGGAAAGCGAGGAAATTTTGCAAGAGACGAGCTTTCGAGGGCGCCAAGACACGATTTGCGGATGATGCATTACTCGGCAATTACCACTTTAGTTGTTCTCTCATTCGCGCACTTTACCACTGTGTGAGTGTGCGTGTGTGTCGGTGTCGACGGTTTGTTCGCTCTCCTTTCTCTTTCTCGATCCTCACTTTCCCTGCTCCCCATGGAGTTTCACTTGCCAAGCTGCACACGCCACTACCGCATTGTCGCAGCTCTCCCCATAGTCGACCTGTCGCGTCTAGCTTGGCGATGCTCTTATTAGCTTGCGTGAGTTATTTGTACTCGAGTGCAACGAAATTCAACAAAATTTCAATTCGAGCAGCGGAAAAGATGACAATAGCAAAGAATACGCGCACATTCTATAAAAAACCCTGCATTACTTATTTTCATCTATTAACTAATAAAAGCGGACTAGTGAAATAGTTTAGAATGAACATGATTTATTGCAAACGAACAAAAATTTTAAGCTTTCGCTAAAACAATCTGAAAAAGTGAGCGGAAGAAAATAAAAGGTTGTACAGCGTAGCCGTCGCACCTAGCGCTTACTCATACTACTGGAAGCAAAGGCAGCTCGACGTTGGAACCAGTATCGAAAGCAGACACAGCCAGGCCGGGCTTCGAAGAGCAACACCTGTATTTCGTAGACACCTGTAGCTTTGGTCTCCTCTCCTCTGCCCTTTATCCTCCTCGTACTCTTTCTCGCTTCCAACTGCGAGGAATAGGAACGCGCCCGAGGGGATCGGGCAAGAGAGAGAGAGAGAGAGGGAGAGCGAGAGCGAGAGAGAGAGGACAAAGCGAGAAGAATGGAGTTCGAAGGCGCGGCACAGAACCGTCGGTGCCTCTGAGCGACGGCGAGTGAAGCAGGATGAACGAAAGGATGGAGAACGAATGTGTGTGAGAGAGACGGAGAGATAGAGTGAGAAAGAGAGAGGGGAAGAAGAAGAGGGAAGTATATATATATATATATATATATATAT
>UELV01163471.1:0-10444 GCA_900490015.1 Megastigmus stigmatizans
GTGTGTGTGTGTGTGTGTGTGTGTGTGTGTGTGTGTGTGTGTGTGTGTGTGTGTGTGTGTGTGTGTGTGTGTGTGTTCGACTAAATACGACTGAGACCGATCTAGTTCGACCGAGTTCGACTAAGTTTGACTGCGTTCGACTGCTTTCCACTAAGTTCCATTGCGTTCGATTTAGTTCGACTGAGCTCGACTGATTTCGACTGCGTTCGGCTGACTTCGATTGCAGTCGACTGAATTCAACTATAAATACATTGCTCAATCTGCGACATCACATAAGACTACTCTGAAAAGTAGAAACGGTAGCATGGTAGATATCTGATCTGTAGAAGATGGTGGATGTACCATTGCAAAAATGATAGAGACTATCTCTAACAAACGCTCTATGTTGAAGAAAGAAACGGGGGAAACTTCAAGAGCGAATGCTTGCCCTGTTAAACGATGTGTGTCTCAATCAGAAGAAAATAATCTTACATTAAATGAAAGTAGTGAAATTCTATGTGACAATGATCTCGAATCGTCCAAGATGACTTCAAAATTTATGCAAACTCTACAGGGTGGGAAGAGACTACTTTTAGGTCCGAATATTTTCGACAAAGAGAGATTGAACATTAACATTGGAAACACTTATTGGAAATGTATACTTTAGCGTTTCAAAGGTTGTTCGAGTCGGACAGTGACAAATAATACAAAACTGTTAAGTTGTACGCTGCATAATCATGCTTTAATGGGGAAAAACACATCGCAAAAGCAATGGAGGATAAGAATTATAAATATTCAAAGAACAAACCTTCTGAATTCGCAAAATGTTATCAACTTAATAATTAAATTTTCTACTCTTCCTGTCATCTGCAAATCTATTCTTTCAAGGTAATTCAAGACCATTTCTGAATCTCGTCTGACCAGCACTCTTTCGCATTACTTTCAACAGCGATTCTTGACCGACCCGCATAATTTCTGCATTGACTCACTTATTTCCTCTTCTAATGCCTCAAACTCCTCTTCCACATCTGCTTTTAATCGCTACACAACTCTCTTCTCTGATGGTATAAGCTCGTCTTTCGACGACTTAGCCTCCCTTCGCGAGGTAAAATTATTCAGCTCGCGCAAACCATGGGTTTCGTCTGGCATCAGGTAGCTAATGCGTGAACGCGATAGACGATACTCTATTGCAAGGCGAACTGGCAGGTTCTCTGACTATTTAAACTGTAAAGCTTCTCGCAGTCGAGTCGAGAACCTGCTTGATTCGGTCAAAAATAAATATTACTCTGATCGCTTTGCAGCGGCTCCTCATGCGGCGATAAAGTGGCGTGAATTGCGGAGATTGAGGGTAGCGGATACTCCCCGCACATCACCTTTTACCTACTTCTCTGCCTCTGACTTAAACGTAGCCGCAGGTGCAGTGCCTCTTTCGCCTGTTATCCTGCAGAGGCTTTCGCTGGAGTCACCTTCTGCCTCGAATGGTCAATATTTCAGCTTCACGACAGTTACTCAGCGTGAAGTCTTGCTACCCATTCGTCAACCTCCAGAGCCACTGGACCGGAAGGCGTCTTAGCAGAGATACTTAAGCTAGTACCTCCGACACTAATCGCCCCTACGACCTCTTTTTTTAACTTCTCGCTGAGTCATGCCGTTTTTTCAGATCTCTGGAGGAGAGCCCTTCTCTCACCCCTTGCAAAATTAGCTGTGATATCCACGATATACACACATTGCACACATAAAGACAAATAGACTTAAATCTCATTTATCATTAATCGAGCACGATTTTTCCTCACATACTACAGATATAATAGCGGTCATAGAGACGTTCCTTACATAACTCGATTTCGACTCGATTATATGCCTGCAAGGCTTCAATTTTTTTCGCCTTGACAGGACGGGTAAAGACGGAGGTGGCGTCTGTGCCTATATTCGCGACTATCCTACAGTAAAACATCTCGCAAATTCAGACTCGCACTTCAATAATACCCCGGAATTCCTCATTCTTGGTATGACTCATGGAAATTCCTCGATACTTTTTGCGGTAGTCTATAGACGCCCTAAGCCGTCTACCTCGATGTATTTCATATACTCTGTCTGGTTTCTTCACTTTATACAAGAGCGTTGTAATCAAAGGCGATTTTAACATCGATATGTCCTCTACTACCTCACATTCGACCCACTTGCAAGCAAATATTGATGCTCTCTCTCTCTCTCTCCCTCTCTCTCTCTCTCTCTCTCTCTGTCTCTCTCTCTCTCTCTCTCTCTCTCTCTCTCTCTGGATCCACTGACAGATGGCCCTGGTGTGTGCTCCTGTTTTAAATCATACTGCCGTGAGTTGCACTTCACCCGAATTTCAGAAACTGCTCAAACTGCAACATAAACTGGCTCCCCATCGGTGGTGCAGCGGACAGAGTGGATTTCACAGCGCAAGAGTGAGTTTTTAAACGAAATAGTGCCTGACTATTCTTGGAGGTTAGGGTTTCGGCGGGGTGATTCTGCAGATTTTTCGCGAATTTTTGGTGTGGCAGCCCTTATTTCTCAGCTTTTCTGCAGAGGTGAAACACACCTTCTCTCCTAGCATACGGATATTGGCTGCCCTGCTCTCTCCCTCTGTAGCCCACTTCAAAGTACTGCCAAAATCTCTGAAAACTGCAAATCCCTTCTTTGCCGGCCCACACAAACCCGAGTAGTGCTTTCCGGGAATGTCAGAGGTCACCATCCACACCAGTTTGAAGAACTTCTGCTCACATGTCACCAAACTAATATGAGCACGCATCAAAACGTCTGCCAGGTCTGTAACAAGGTCATCACTAGACACTTAGACCCCTCAGTGCAGTGTGTAAAGTGCAGAGGGATATTGCACGCGGCTTCCTGTGCACCGGAATTGTTTGTCACGTCGCGCATCGTGCACTTTTGTAAATCGCCACTGCCTCGGCCAGTGCCCCACGGCCAATCCGCGTCAACTTCTGGTCCGAGCGCTGCCCGCGACCACGCCCCTCTCTCACTTGTTGCGCTGACCCAGATCGCGCCCCAAGCCACGCCTCTCCCCGATACTGGCTCGGCGAAGAGGCAAGGTTCGCCCATCTCTCCGTCCGACATCCAAACCACTAAACAGCCGCGCGCGCTTAAATCATCAAATAGGCAAAGTGAGATCGCGATAAATTCTTGGACCGACATGGGTGAACGGCCACCGGAATGGTTCGCGGCATGGACCACTGAACTCACGTCCTCGCTAATTCCATCGGTAACAGCGAGTGTCCAACGGGAAGTGGCCGAGCTTCGAACTCAACTTCGAAAAAACATCCTCGGGACTCGCGCGGAGGTTGCCACGCTTGCGACGCGAGTGCAGGCTCTCGAGAACGCGGAGGCCTCGCGCGCTGCCGCTGCTCCTCGTCCAAACGAAGAGGACACGCACGAGGTCTTGCTAACGGGAATTCCGTGCGAGGTTAAACTTGATAATGCCACCATAGCGTCGCGCCTTCTCGCTGCATTACAGTTGCCGCTGATCTTGGGCTCCCTTATCAACATACGCGAGTGGCTGCCGGCAGGCTCGGCGTTGGTTAGCACAGTCCCTTCAAACTATGCCTCGACAAATCCGCGCGCAAGGAGCATTGTTTTGCGCTTCTCCAGTGCGGATGCGCGTAATATCCTCATCGCGCAGGCACCCAAACTGAGGGGCCGAGTGTGCGCTGATCTGATTGGCGAGGGTGGAGGTGCATCGCTCTACCTGTGCGCTCTGTGGCCAAAACATATCCACGCACTTCTGGGTAAGGCCTATGAGGCGCAAAAAAGGCTAAATAATGCTAGGCCGGTAGTCAGAAACTTGACTGTGTACATGCGTACCACAGCAAACGGTCCGCTCACGCCCATTCGGAGTGAGGCCGACCTTGCCGATCTTCCTCCGGCTCCGCACTCTACATGAGGGATATCAGATCTGCCGTGCACCACACATAACATACACACCCCTACGAGTCAGCCTCCACCAAACGCATCACACCTAAACGTGTTTCACTTAAATGTAAACAGATTAAAAACACACTTCGCGCTTGTAGAGGCGCAATTCTCTTCTATGCCATGTGATATACTGGCACTCACCGACACTTTTCTCTGTGACCTTGATACTGACTCCATACTCCGCCTACCAAACTTCCATTTTTATAGACACGACAGAGTAGGAAAAGAGGGAGGAGGCGTAGCCGTATACGTACGCGATTACTTCTCAATTAAAATACTGGCTTCCTCTGAGAAGGGCTTTCTAAACGCTCCTGAGTTTCTCATCCTTGAACTAAAAACTGCAAACAATCTTCTCTTCTCCTCGGTGGTTTATGGGCGCCCACATGCTGCATACACTGAGCTCTTTTTCGACACGCTTTCCTCTTTCCTACCACACTACACTAACGTCATAATCACCGGGGATTTTAATATAAACATGGATATTCAAAATGCTGCTTCAAAAAACTTATCCATGCATTTACAAAGCAACTCACTGCATTTGGTCCCCTCTGAGCCGACACACCATGCCACACAACTAGACCATCACTCTCATACATGGCTTGATTTATTTTTAACGAATGACGCTCGCTCAGTTTTATCATACCATAAATCTCAGTCCCCATTCATCGCTGGTCACGATGTCATAAACATAAAATACAAATTTTTCGCACCGCCACACACACACACACACAAAACGATCGAGATCGCTGAAACGCCTGGATAAAGAGTCATTGACTCGTACGATAAACCTTCGTTTCAAAAACACATTCGCGGTAGATGCAAACAGTCCGGACAATACCGACACATCTCACCCACTCTACACCCCCCACTTTGAGACTCCTCTCTCATTCCAAAACATAACCATCCACACAGAGCGCCTGCCCGGCACGCAAGCCCTGGGTGACGGCCGATTTCCGCGTTCAAATGAGGGAGCGCGACAGGCTCTACCGCATAGCTAGACTCTCGGGCAGGGATGAGGATTACCGACATTTCAAGGCCGCACGCAGCCGCACCTCCAACGCGCTAAACACGGCGAAAAACAAATATTTCGAGCACAGACTCAAAAACGAGCCTGACGCGCTGGACAGGTGGCACGAGCTGCGCCGCATGGTCCTAGCAACCACAGCTCGCGTATCTCCCTTCTCGCACTTCTCACGCGAGTCCCTCAATGCCCACTACGCTGGCGTGAACTCGAGTGTTCCCCCTCTCACACCGGAGGCTTTCACGGAGCTACTCTCGCTCTCACCCTCAACCCCTCCAAGCGTTGAGGTAGGGACCGTTGAACTTTTCACCTTCATCACAGTGTCTCCCCGTGACGTCCTGCGGGCCATAAACTCGTCCACCTCCGGTGCGACGGGTCCCGACGGAATCTCCGCCGAGATGCTAAAGCTTGTCTCTTCAACTCTCGCGGTGTCCTTGACCTCTATTTTCAACGCGTCCTTCAGAGAAGCAACGTACCCGGCGCTTTGGAAAAGGGCCTTTCTCTCGTCCTACGCGAAGAAGACAGCGATGACCTCGATGTCGGATACGCGCCCTATAGCCTTGCTGAGCGAGCTCTCAAAGGCCCTTGAACGCGTCGCGCATAAGCAATTTTCTCGTCATCTTGAGATGTCCGATCTCCTTGACCCCAGGCAGGCGGGTTTTCGTTGCAGACACAGCGTCCAGACGGCTCTTCTGGGGCTCCTTGACTACGTCAGGATGGTGATAGACGAGCGCAAAATAACCGCGCTCGTTCTGTTTGATTTTTCCAAGGCGTTTGATATGGTCCCCCACGGTCTCCTCCTTCAGAAATTGAGGCGCATGATGAGCTCAGACGCGGCCCTCGCCTGGTTCTATGCTTACTTACATGATAGGCTCCAGGCGATGGTAGACGCGGGTGGCTCAACATCTGACTGGCGGAGGGTCATGGCGGAAGTTCCGCAGGGATGTGTCCTGGGCCCCCTTCTTTATAATATATATCAACGACTTGTCATCAGTGTTGAGCATGTCTTGCCATGTGAACTTCGCGGATGATACCCAGATCAATCAAGGCTCTTTTCCGCCAGCCAGACTAGTCGAGGGTATCACCGAAATCACTCGTGATGCCGAGGCCGTTGCTGCATGGGCGGTTGAGAACGGCCTTCCTCTGAACCTCGAGAAGACCAAAGTTATGCTCTTGGGGAGTGAGGCCTTCATCTCTCACATCAACCTCGAGAGCATCCCGAAGGTCACCATTCTCGGGGTTCCTATCCTATACGCTACCCAAATAAGGAGTCTTAGTGTCCTCATCACCCCCACTCTCAACTGGGCTCCCCATTTCAGCAATCTCGTAAGTCGTGTTCATTACACACTACGCTCCCTAAGGCACTACCGCCACTCACTTCCATTCTCTTTAAAAAAGGTCTTGTTGAGATCTTGGTTTTCCCTCACTTCGATTTTGCTTGTGCTGTCTACAATGACCTAGATAAAACTCGCAACATCAAGACTCAGCGAGCACTATATTGCGTGTGTGGCAATATACCTCCTTTTGGGCATGTCACCCCACACCGCATTAGTCTGGGCTGGCTCTCTGCTGCTAGGCGCTGTGAGCTCCTTATAGGCTCACTGGCGTTTAACATCATGGCACACAACAACCCAGTATACCTTGCCGTCAACTTCCAGCGTTTGCCATGCCTCACTCCTCCAGTCGGCTTCCATCAAGAACCCTCTTCTATGCAGCACCCAGAACTGAGACATGGCGCAGATCGTTTACCATCACGGCCTCAAACATCATCAACGACTATCCACCGCCGTCCGTCTGTCCGGAGAACTCTGTCAGATACAAGGCCGATCTCCTAGACGAGCTGCTGCGCAGAGACAGGGCCGACTGGAACCACAGCGTCAAGACGGAGGGACTGAGGGATATGGCCTGGACCGAGAGGACATCGTGACGTCCTAGTCGCTCGCCTTCAGGCACCACCAGGGGCACCCAAATATCATCATCATCCATCCACATAGAGCGTCCTAGACAATCATTCAAGAGCGCAAAGTCGCATAGTTTTTTCATGTCTCACTTAGTTTTCAAATCAAATTATTTTTACCGTCATCATACCATAAACTCTTTTTTATCGATTGCTAAACTTTTAAAATCTTTTAAACTATTCTTTTTGTATTAAGCGATTTTTTTTATTGGCTAAAATATGCCGCCACAACGCAATTTTTTCTCTTTCCTTTTTTTGTAAATACATAAAAACAATATAGCATTAGAATAGTATTAAGACTGTACAAACTACATGTAATGCGTATGGGCCATATGAGGTTCTACCTTCCGGTCCCTAAATAAAGATATCAATCAATCAATCAATCTCTCTCTCTCTTTCTACCTTCTGAGCCGACACATCATGCCACCTGTCAGTATCGTCTGTTAAGCACATGGCTCGATCTCTTTATGAATCATCTTCTAAATCTGCCTTCCCTTTCATAGCCGGCCATGACCTTATAAACTGCACACTAAAATTTTCCATCCCCCACGCTCTCAGCAAATCAATTCACTCTCGCTCTCTAAACACGTAACTTGGATCGCTTCCTTTAAACTAAACTCCAGAACCTACCGGACCCAGACATATTCTTCTGCTATCGTTCCTCCCTAAATACGATCACTACACCTCTGGAGCAGGCGCATGAGTAAATCGATGATGATCCAAGCATACACATAAACAAATTTTCTGACGCTTTGTCGAAGCTTACCCTCTCTTCCTTCGATGAGGTGTCCCCGTTTCGTCCCGTATGTATTTCTAGCTCGCGAAAGCCTTGGGTCTCAAATGACATCAGGCGACCCACGCGTGAGCGAGACAAGCTGTGCAGGATTGTAAAGCGCTCTGGTGCGCCCGCAGATTTCTGCCGGTTCAAGGCGCTCCGAAGCAAAGTATGCAACCAGCTTGACACAGCTAAAAACTTTTTTACGCTAAGCGCCTCGCCGACTCCCCAGACTCTGCGTCAAAGTGGCGCAAGCTACGATGAATGAGTGTCTCGGGAGCACCCGGGGTGTCCCGATTTACCCATTTCTCTGTCTTCGACCTAAACCGGCATTACGCTAGCGTGGCCACAGATGCGGTGCCGCTCTCGACTGATTTTCTACAGAAGCTATCGCTGGAATCACACACTACCCCGGCCAACCAGCTTTTCAGCTTCTCGACAGCTTCACAGCAAGAGGTTCTGCTGGCCCTCCGTAGGTCCTCTTCCGGGGCTACAGGTCCGGACGGCATTTCAAGATGCTCAAGCTTGCGGCGCCAACGCTAGCCACCCGATTGACATCCCTTTTCAATGCATCACTGAAAAATGACGTTTTTCCTGACCTCTGGAAGCAAGCTTTCCTCTCGCCCCTTGTGAAGACGGCCGCTATGATCTCGATGTCGGACACGAGGCCAATTGTGCTGTTCTTCGAGGTCTCAAAAGCACCTGAGCGCGTGGCGTACGCCCAGCTCTCCCGGTATCTCGAGGCTTCAGGCCTCCTCCTGGGGATCCTGGACGACGTGCGAACAGTAATCGACAAGCACATGATAACGACGCTTGCCCTCTTCGATTTTTCGGCTTTCGACACAAGCCCCCACGGCCTCCTGCTTCAAAAATTAAAACGCACGATATGCTTCGACACAACCTTTGCGTGGTTTTACGCATACCTTCACGATCGACTGCTAGCAATGGTGAATGAGGGTGGCACGACCTCAGAATTGCTGAAGGTCATAGCCGGCGTCCCTCAAGGGAGTGTATTGGGCCCTCTTCTTTTCATCGTGTTCATAAACGATCTACCATCCGTTCTGAGCGTCGCACGGCATACGATCTTCGCTGACGACACCCAAATCTACCACTCCTTTACCCTCGCGAATCTTCAGGACGGGATTGTGGTTATCATGCTTGAAACGGAGGCCGTGGCCACCTGGGCTGCCGAAAACGGACTCTCCCTTAACTTCGGAAAGACCAAGGCAATGCTACTTGGTAGCAAGGTCTTCATCTCTCGCATTGATGTCGAGAGTATCCCCGAGGTCTGCATTTCCGGGGTCCCTATCCCATACGCCTCCCGCATAAAGAATCTTGATGTGCTGATCACTCCCATTCTCAACTGGACGCCGCACGTTAACCTAGTTATACGTCACTGCTCTCTTCGTACCCTCAAGCATTACAATCACGCTCTTTCCAATCGGAGCAATTGACTGCACAGGTGTGCAAAAAGGCCGAGTGGTAGGGCGAAGAGGCGTAGACCTGCTATAGTTTATCGACTATAGTAAGAACATTAAATTTATAAAATAATTCATTAACTTTCTCATCAATTAATATATTTTTTAAATGTTTCAATGCATCATTAGCTATTTTAATTTGTTTTATTAAAACCAGCATTAAGAGTTTTTATAGAAACAAAATAGGATAATAATAGTAACATAATAGGACATGACAGGATAACAACCTTTACTAAGCAAAAGTACAACCCATTTACGTTATAAACAAACTGGTAAAAATTTGGTTGCAATCAATTAAGATCTTTTAGAGATATTTGTGTCACCGGCTTCGTGCACGTTGTTTAATGCGGTTCTATGGGTACGTATCTAGTCAAAGCAAGTTCTTTCGACAAATGCTGTATAAAGGTATTAAAAAAAAAAATAATTTGGACAAGCATCAATTTTTTACCTGATGTGCAGAAAATATACGCATGTTACTGCTGCTTTTCATGACACACAAAATAAGGTTAACGTACAATTTTACCAAAAAAACATCCATTGCATTAAATTCGAGGGCACTTACTACTGTTTTTAAAATACATTATCAATTCTCATGTGTTTCTTTGATAAAATACCAAATTTAGTTAATATTCAATCGTCAAGTAATTAAATACATATAAATAAGTTTCTCAAAAATACATTTTCCCATAAGATGACGTGTTAAATGTGCCTACATAAAAACATTATAAATCCATCTTTATAAGGCACCTAGGCTTCTAAAAATTTAACTGTGTCTTAATTACATTCTTCTTATATTATACATTATACCAAATTTCATACTTTTTCAATCGTTAATTCTCATATCTATAGAACCTCCTTAAAATAAACACGTTTACATTTTTGAATATCGATCAAGTGCATATAACTTTTTTCATGAAATCGTCATGTATCTTCATAACTAATGCTCCGATCTGTTCATATTTATACACGACATTTCTGAAACGATATACTTAATGAAAATTCAATAAAAGAAAATAATTTTTTCAAACCATAAATGTACCTAACCCATTAACTTTGCTGTAACCATAGAACATATTTAACTCTGTTACGCAACTCTGAAAAATTCGGATTATCCTAGGCTTAATAGAAAATATGAATCGTACTATTCATAGAGAGCAACCATAATTTCACAACGATTTAAAACGGATAATAAAATACGTCACAATTATATTAAATATTGTATTTTCTAGCTTCTACTATAGAGGAAACCATAGATCATTACTGTATGTACTGCAGCAAAC
>UELV01163472.1:0-20872 GCA_900490015.1 Megastigmus stigmatizans
TATATATATATATATATATATATACTATAAAATAGACACATCTGGCTCGAAACTATTGAGTGAAGACAAGCGAATGTACGAGGCCGCTCCAGCTACAATGCAAATGTCCGTTGCGAACAGGGTGATAAAAAGTAGAGCCGAATTAAAATACTCAATTCGCCAACACTGCATAGCGGGCTCTTACTCTCTCAAATGAACTAAACAATTCTCGATTTTCGGCGTCTTAGTGTAATTTGATACCACTATCTCGGTACACTTGTCCGTCGCTTCACATCTCTCTCTCTCTCTCTCTCTCTCTCTCACCTATCTCTCTTACCTACCATATAACATTGGATAACTGCTCGATCAGAGCACTTGACTACACAGGTGTGCAAAAGACCGAGTGGCGGGGGAGGGCATATCTACTTTTGATTTATTGATTACCAGCAAAACCTATTCACTTTCCAATTTCATAGCTGTACTGTCTTTAATAGGAATATATTATATTTTATATGAGGTCGAATCTCTGACATAACCTCAGAATGATACCCTGCATCAGTTGCGACATCGTTAGACAAAGTATCCAAGACATGTCAAGTAAGTTAATTTAAAAAAATGATCAAATAAATTACGTTTAAAATGAATTCAATAGAATTATCCACAATCTCGATTCTGACGAGTCACTTTAATAAAATTTTCTTTTTTGCTGAAGTTTCAACCATTTCGAGTATGGTGGGCACAATATACTTATGAAAACAGAAACATGTCTTAGCTTAGTCGCACTCTGACTTACACCTCTGCCAGAAATGTATCATTTAAATTTAAAAGACAATTTATTTTTCCTTTAAAATTTTTTATGTTTTTACGATAGTTCAAATAAATGTATTGAAATGATCGCTTCATCCTCAATCATGTTTTTGTTCTTATAATAAGCATATTGTGCCCTGAGATGGCCGTTCTCAAAATGGTCGAAATGTCCGCAAAAAAGAAAATTTGAATAAAGGGGCTCGCCATAATCATGTACGAGCAATTAACGTCTATCTATATTAAATTACACTCAATCTATTGATAAACCGTAATTTCACCTTTTAGCTTTACGATTAGCCTTAGCAACCCCAGAAACAGAGTAGCTTCTGCACACTACTGCTAGTGGCGCTGCTACACCGCACTTGGCGCGGCGGTTTCCCCAGTCTTTTTCCCGTGTAGAACAAAGCTTATGTAGATAATTCTAAACTAAATTAATATATTGAATTACTCACTGACTTACCATTTATGCCCATCAAGTAAATATATTATTATTAATTTATAAAAAGACTTCTTAAATATATATTTTAATTTAAATAATGAAATGTTATGTATACTTATTACAATTGCTATGACATATTATTACACATATACACTTTTTAGATGTAAAATTCAAGAAAATGCAGTTAGAGTTTCATTTCCATAGATACTTTTTCCCCATAAACGTTGCCTATAGACCTATCCTTCTGTATCGACCCAATAAACACAGTCTTCTTGAATGCTCATCTAATAGTTTTCTTAAATTAATCTTCTTTTTTAAAGATATCTTATAGCTGGAAATTAGTAATCTATAAAAAATCTTTTTATGTCTTAAGCAGTCTTTGTTTGCTGAGTACTTACAGTTACTACTGTAGAATTTACATACTGACGAATATACGTTTTTGTATTTATAATTATGTACATTAAAAGTCAATGTAGATTCCTAAGACTTCTAAATCGATATGTTTTAAATTACTAAATTGTTTGTAATTAATACATATGTAGCACAAATTGGTTACATGCATTCGTATGACATATATACTGCAGGTGTCGCTATGACATGATAACGCTTATCTATACGTGGACATCGCCTATTATATGCATATACGTTAAGGTAAAATGTACCTTATTCGTGTAAACTATTTTTATGCATTAGTATACCGAATTATACATATAACAAAATAAATAGTTTGACTCTCGTCACAAAAAAAATATTTGATACATAATCAATCATTAAAAATTTATAGAAATAATGATTATTCTGATAAAAAGTAGTGATAATTCTGTCTATAGTCTTGTATTGTAATAAAAAAACAAAGACTGTTTTCAAAGCATCGCTTTATTTCTAGCTATTCAAACATTCTTGTCCTGAGTGTAAAGCTTTAACCAACGCGCAACTCTTAAAATAATCTATTTTAACAGCATCCTAAGTTAAGACATTAAGAAGTTTACACGACTTAAACCATTACTATCAATGTGTATACATATACCTCGCCTATACCATCAACTTGCACTGCTAGAACAATGTGACTTGCTATTCAATCGTAAGCCACAGGCCAAAGGCCATAAGTTGCAGTATACACAATCGTCTGACACCTTGTTCCGACATTTTAGGTCGATGGCTGCTGCCCCGCTCAATTTCGGTCTATGTACAGTCCAGTTGTGAACTGGCACTAAACCAGTACACAATTTCATATAGCCATAACGACAGAAGCCCATGAATATTTCATATCCGTAATAGTTATGAGACAGTAAACGTCAAATAGATCCCAAGAGCGGCATCCAAGTTCTAAATGTTCTTACAGTTAGAAATAAAACTTGTGAACATATTAAGTCTAGCTAACGACCTTTTCTTATACTTGACACATTCCGAAAAAGACTCAAGCGAAAGCGTCATCTTTTTCCGGATCTATGAATAATGAATGATGGACGAAAAATCGATATTATGCGTCATAAAATTTCCTTTCTCGCTGACAACAGCTTCTTAGTATCGAACATTACACAAGAGGCTCGCTATAAAATTAGTCCTTCAAGGCTACACGGTCAGGGCAATTTCGATAATGGCCACGATTGCACGTATTTTTTGCAATTCCAATGAAATTGTAGATGCACCTGTTCGAAATCGACATCAAGGGCAAGTTAGCGTTCCAAGAGAGCGACTACTTGACCCCAGGTAACTTTCTAAATACATTCGAGGCTAAAGGCTGCAAAATCGGCATCGGAATTTGCTACGACATCCGATTCGAGGAGGTGGCGAGGCTTTATAGGAAGCAGAACTGTCAGATGCTGATATATCCGGCGGCATTTAATATGACAACGGGTCCACTGCATTGGTCTCTACTACAAAGATCGAGAGCCAACGACTGTCAATTGTACGTAGCTTGCGTGTCACCGGCTCGTGTTGAAGGCGCCGGATACATAGCTTGGGGTCACACCCAATTGACTAGTCCCTGGGGTGAGATATTGGCTGAACTTGATGCCGAGGAAGATATGATCGTCAAAGATATAGGTATACAGCATAAAAATTTTGAATAAACTAAGCGAAAGTGCGACTGGCAGATTGTATCCTTTTATAGTATTATTAAATATTAAAATGAATTGATGGCGAAAAATCTATTTCACAAAGTTGGTTTCTTGATATAACTGCATATACTTTCGAAAAATATAACTCCTTTTGCATTGTCGCAATTAAGTGCTAAAAACAAGAGAGTTATACAAGTTTTCGTGACAGTCAAGAATTTAAAGTAAATCAATATTTTTCTTGAAGCATTTTTATAATAATAGTTACCTATACGGTAATACATTACTAGCATGAGCAAAACAAAATTGAAGCATTATAAAATTTTCTGCTATGTTCAGTATACGTTAGATAACAGTATGTAAAGGTATTTCACTTTTTTCAGATAGTTGTAAATGTGCAGGCTAAAGCAGATTGTATAATCATTGATAATGAATTGTATCTAAAATGTATTTTCTTCTAGAAAAATAATTATTTTAAGCTCCAAATATACTTTTTTAATTTTTATCTTTGTCAATGATTCAGTTTAATGTTACAACAATAGTTTAATATCAAATTTTAAAATATTTCTATTGTTTTTTTATTATTATTTGTTATAGATTTAAAAGTTGTTGATGAAGTCTGAGCACAAATCCCTGTGTTTAATGATCAGCGTACGGGATTGTACGATACTGTCTGGAAGAAGAGCTGAGTATGATAATAAGAGCACAATTGCTATATCAATAGTTATAAAATAAATATATTTGTAATATCACAAAAACAATAATAAAGGGAAAGGTTACCAATTCTTTACATCACTTTAGTGTTGATAAAGTATTACCGTATATTCTACAATAAATGTACAATGACTTTATTTTACATAAAAAGGCCACTTGATGATTAAACAACATGTAATATTATTAATAATGTGTTAAAGATTCTCTTATCATTTTATGACGCAATCCATTTTTGTTTTGGGTCATGAAACATTTCGCAGGTACTTCTAACGCTTTTTTTGGGTATCTTGTGCAGACTTCCCAGTTGGCAAAAAAATGTATTTTATAAGATTATGTTATGCTTAGTTGAAAAAAACTTTCGGTAAAATATTCATTCAGAGATTTGTAATTAAAGAAGCAACATTATAGCTGGTGAATGGCGGGAAAAGAATATTGTTATACTTCGTTGACATTTTCTGCAAGGCAAACTTTCATGAATACTGCTTTAAATATATAACCTTACACTAGTTATTAACAACTTGAAAAGCATATTTCCTTACCATATAGAAAGTCGAGAAATGAACCATTCGGAAAAATAAGAGCACGATTGTTGTCTATCTATGTTACATTTACCTACATCGATATCTTACATTGCAAAAATCACATTGCGTATAAAAAAAGTTTATAAAATTTTGCTAAGTCTGCATTGAAACTCGAACAATAAACAAATGCGTACATTTTATCCGCTATTTTTTTTTATTTTATGGGAAAGTTGATTGCAACTCGCCTAAATATAGATTGCCTGCAGTAGGAAGTAAGAGAAAAGTGATTGTAATGGAAGTTACGGGGGCGCATACTGTAAGTATGTGAATGTAACAGTACATACGTGTGAGTAAAAGCAATTTCTTTTATATCGACGCTGAGCAATATTATTGGGCTTTTTAATTCTTGATATTAATTTGCGCGTTTATGAAATTGAGTCCACTTTAACCCTCTCATTTAATTAATAATATCGTACAGTTCTGGTGCGCTTTACAGTGTTGTAATACATAAATTAAGCTTATTTTATGTTCGTTCCTGTAGTTTTAATTCTTTTTAGCACCATCGCTTGAAAAAAGACGATTTTGCTAAAGGCTCACTTCGTTCATTGTTCTGCAAATAAATTAATTATCGTCTAACTAATGTGACTGCTTGAGTGCTTGATTTTATATGTATATCATTATTATTCCAACATCAAGATTGGATGATTCATGCGGCACAAAAGTAAAGCTTAAGGGGATGCTGTACTGCCCTATTCCAGTGTGTAATTGTTTACTTTATTTTCGGCTGTTCTAAGTTTCTTTTAATGAATTTTTAAGTTTTTTCAATTTTTTAACTAGAAGCCACATTCTAAGTATGTATCGTGAGGATTGAGTCTCTGCTTCAATAACTCATAAACTTGAGAATTGACTAATCAAAATAAAAAGTCTCATGTAGAAATCTGTAATTGAATTAGTACCGTATCCCCTTAACAATTTTCGTCGCAGTTGATATAATGTTGTATTTTGAGGTACAAAAAATCTGTAGCTGTATATTATCACAATCGTTTATTTATACAATGGCAAATACAGTGAGGACTTTTATCAAGAAGTACTTATAGCATTAAATAAAAATTCAGTTAGTTATAATTTTATTTTTTGTAAAATTATTTTTTTTTTTTTATAGTATTAGTATAATTGTGCTTAAAAAGCTTCGCACAAGTGGTAGGAAATATATTATGAATTTTTATCCAGTCTCTCTTCATTGGACTTGAACCTTAAGCAATTTCGTTAGGAGGAATGATAAATAATTCAAGCGCTTACAGTGAATATTTTAGTATGCAAGCTGCATATTTTTAGATATTAATTTATATATATTTCTATCAGCAATAAATGCAGCTACGTATTTTTTGTATTATGTGTATAATTTATTTTTATTATATATTTATATTATTTTATTTTCTGTGTACAATCAGTTTGCAAATGATATGTTTACGAAGTTTCCTCTATGTTGTATTTCCTTTTAGGCGATAAAATAGATTTTACTCATCTGATATTCTTTTACATCCTTTTACAATTAGATTCGAAGAATTTTTTTTTAAAAATAATACCGTACTTTTTACTCAAGTTTTATGTTAATTAATCGTCATCATTGAACATTTACATTTTCTATATAATTTTAATAACAGCTTATTTAAATATTAAAAATAAGTAGTTTTTCCCTCATTAAACTGACAAATTTCCTCATTAAATATTAATTTAAAAAGCTTTAACAATATTTAACAATCTTTAAAACTCGATGAGTACCAAATAAAATCTATACAGTCAGTAAATTCATTTTCGAATTTAAGAACAAGAAATTGATTCTTTTAATAACAGAATATGTTAACGAGCAATAAGCATTCCAAACGTCATTTATCATTTTCTTATTTATTAGATTCAAATTTCATAAAATATCTTACCAATGCTTGACTATATCACTAATGCTACAATAAAAATCCTAAATAGGATTTGGAGCATATTCTCACTTATTTAAAAAGTTCTTTTATTTGAGCGTACAAAATTATAAATGAAATTTTTATGTTAATTCTGTGATTTGTTTAAAAATCATTTGCAACCACTTCGCCCAAGGTTTTTATTTTTGAAGTAGATGCTAATGAAGAGGTTTATTTTAGAAACTCGTCAAAATCGAATCAAGCTTTCGTGTTTAATACAGTTCACATTCTATTACTGTATCATGCTTAGAGTAGATAAAATAAGATCGTACAAATTATACGTGGATTATTTCAGGCTGTTAAGAATTTTTAAGGCAAATATAACTTATATATATGAAATGAACATTGCGCCTTGATCATAATATAAATATATAAAACTTGAAATGTTTATCATTAAATTAATATAGAATACTCAAAAATATCATATATTGCACTAACATTTGGTTTGATCTCATATTTGTAGCATAATTGTAATTATAGACGAATCTTTTTCTACTATGCTACTATGCTAGTTTTATATATTAACATTTTTCATATATTCTTTCTAATATCTTAATGATTAATTGGACGTAATGTAAATCTCCCGCGCACAATTCATTTTTGGACAACTTAGAAACAAAACCTACGGTCGAAATTACGCATGTACTATACATATATTGTTGAACGAAATCGTTGATTGCCATAAAATTCAATGATAAAAATTACGAGTAGCATGATACTTATCAATTGATGTTTTACATGCATAATTTCCGAGGTAGGTTTGTTTTATGTTAACTTTTTAGGCAGAACTCCTTGCGAAAAATGATTTGTTAAAAGAGCGTAAAGATTACAAATAACATAAAACAATAGAATGTAAATTGACACGAGTTTTTCAATAAAAAATCTATGTATTTCCCATCACATTTAATTTCATTTGAAACATGAATTGAAATTCAGATTATATATTATTCAGCAGCCGCAGAACCTCCTTTTAGAATAGCAGCCGAAAAGTTCAAAATCAAATAATCCACGAAATATCCGCAGTATCTCATACTGCAGTGCGCACATGCATCAAAGTGTCAAAAAACAATTTGCTCGCCGCTCTTTGGACAAATCACCCTTCGGACTAACGCGCTCCCTCACACTTGTCACATCCGCAAAAACTCGCCCGCAAAAAGCTACAAAATCGCTGCGGAAACAGATAAAAAAATCTACATCTTACGTATATCACGCTGAAAAAATCACGTTGACTGCATCTTTCCCTTCCCCCGTCCCCCACCCTCTGTATACACCTATCACTGAACGAAACAAATAATTATGGTTGTAAATTTACGTTCACCGTACGGACTAAGTGTCCCTTTACAATTAACGATTAACGAATGTCGTTAACCATAAATCATCATTCTCTCAGGGTGTAACATATTCCTGCCATTTGGCGCGCAAAGTAGTTAGCGGTGGCGCATGATGCTTACGTCACCAAAATTACAACACACGAATAATATCGGAAAGTTTCCCGCTGACCTCTCGTTCTCGCCTGCGAGTGTGTTATATGCCTCTACTGCTTCTCTCTCTCTCTCTCTCTCTCTCTCTCTCTCTCTCTCTCTCTCTCTCTCTCTCTCTTCCTCGATCCCTCGACGCGCGCAATACACGTACACCAGACATTAAAAATAATCCTATACTGATTTCTCCGAGGACTCGACACTGCAGCGCATCTCTCGCGCGAGATGGATATAAAGTTGAAGTTACTATTGCCGATCTCACATCTGGACATTCTTTTGCCTACAGCTCACTTTGCTGCAAATAAAATGTAAGAATCACGTCGATGAAATGGTGATTGAACGTGTACGTCTTGAAAATATTGTCATCTGTATATTTTGAACTGTCAGAGAAATATCTGCATATCAGATCAATTCAATTTAAAATGCAAGTAAAGATTCTTACGTAGATAAAGGACTATTCAGCTATGAACATGAAAATACAATAATTTTACAATCAACTCTTGAAATGTAGAAGTGCTAAAAATCACTTTAAAAAACAAACAATAATAATTTTCTCGGTGATTATAACTTTTTTGAATTTAGAGAAAAGCTAGTATTACATATTTTATACATCCACATTTATGAGTGGATAATAACAATAATATATATAATTGCGAAAAAAAAAGCTCAACTTACAAGGATCTCAGTTTGTCAGTGCAGCCACATCATGAGGCCTAATCCCTGGTAAGGTAGGCCCAGTTAGGTGGCGAGTACATGGAGGACGAGTGTCTGCAGCAACAATAGAGCGAGCAGCAGCCGACGCGCGAGCTCATGTTGTCGCTGAGGATAATGGACGGACGTGGATCCCGCGGCTATAATCAAGTCGGGCTCGTTCCAGTCGTTGGCCGCGTCGGTCCCATCGAGGCACTCGAACTCGCAGCATCGCTCGCCCACCCGGAACCTCTTGCATTTCTGCGGTGCAGAGAGACAAACACCGACGCGCACACATCTCACGTCCAGTTATATACATATATACACACATACTCTAGATATAGAATATAGATGTGCGCGCGAGTGGGTGAAATTCAATCAGCGGTTAATTGCCCTCGAAGAGTAGGACCACTACACATGGGCCGAGCGACCGAGAACGGGATGTGTACATGCAGTGCAGAGGAATTCGAGAGCGTTAATAATGTCTTTGCGTCGACGAGGCGTGCGTTCCGCCGCACGTGCGTCAGATTCTCGATAGCTGCAGCATTCTCCGCATTTTCGTATGTGTGCGGTATATAGCATTTCGATCTATCGTCTCCTTCATTCCTATATGTACATATAGCCGTCTGTAAGCGTCTGTATCGATAGAAGAGCTTGCGGTGTGTATTGGAAGCTTTATTGAAAACGCTCTGATTCGATATATGGATGGTTGCGAGGAATATTTCAGATTGAGTTGCCGTGAATGGCCTGTGTTCCTTCGTTACGTGCGGTGCTTGCGGAAAGTGGAGATGATGGTTTTCCCGACGGAATCAATTTTCTATTTTTGATATGCAACAGTGGAGGAAGGATCGCGCGGAAATATTGGTGTTTCTGAGATGATTTTTAGGTGTAGCAGTACGAAATCGTAATGGAAAGCAATACGATGAAAGATCATAATTATTATCGGTCGAACCCGTTTGATATACGAGACAAACAAATGTTAATTACTTTAGTGAGTGGAAAGTTAAAAACATAGATGACAAAATGTTCAACGTTTGATGTACTTAGCAAGTCAATCGCGCTAAGTTTTTTGTCAAAGGTTTCAAAACTTTTGATAAATGAGATTTTAATTCAAAATATAGCCCATATCTTTTCCATAATTTTACGCTTTAGGGGATGTAAAACTTTATACGCTTCTGTCACTGGAAAACCTTAATTTTCATTACTTCCACTTTCACGAGTACTTTTTACTGAAACGAATTTGGAACGTTATCCTTAGGGAGTACATTTTTTTGTATCCCTCAGGTTTCTTCTTTTATCTTTTGAAGCATTGTCATGAGAACTCATAATATTAGTTTCAATACAGAATCTTTTCAAAAGATGAACAAAGAAGTATTCCTTTTATTTCACCTATTACATCACTGTGTAAATTACAAGAACTCGACTTTGGTCGTCACTAAACTGGTCAGTGTTTGAATAATCATGTAAATTATTGAATTATTGAGTCATCTGAATTGCCTATGCTAATTCAGTTATCTATACGGCTACTTATGATATTTTTTAATTTTTATTAAAAAAAAAATTGAATTAAAAAGAATCACAAATTCTCTTTCAAGTAAAAAATCTATTTATTTTATAAATAATTTAATTTTCGAGTTACTGGGTGTATCTGCTTATTAAATAAAGTACTGATATTAAAATATTGATCAAATTTTCTCACTTCACTCCTGCAACTGCAAGTGTAAAAGAATCAATTCGAGTACTATAACCGCAATGTCGAGTCAGCTTAGATTTAATGGAAAAAATGTTGTTTTGCTCACAGCGATAGCATCATCATCAGATTGGTAAAACCAACGATTTATACTTTTAAACTAGCTTTGCATACATATATGTCTTTTAAAAAAAGAACGCCCTAAAGTCCATATACGTTTCAAGGTTGGAGGCATATATAGAATCGTAAAAAGAGAGCATCACACGAAAGCTTTCTCTCGCAATGCTAGCCTGTTTGATCATTGCTTTTAACAAGCGAACCACTTTATGGAAACAATACTAACTTTTTGTGTAGAGCCTTCAAAGAAAGGCTGCAAGTGAACCAAAGTAAAACGCCAACAGTGTACGACTAGCGGTAGCTTTGCAAATATTCACAGATATTTTTAGCAAAAGCGCAAAGACAATGGTTTATAATTCTGATTGTATTGTTTCATTCAACTCTATCACGATGAATTTATTTTAAAAAAGTTACACTTTTGTACTTGTATATTATGGCATCACAATGCAGTGCCCTTGAATATTTATAAATTGTGAATTTTGAACTGATACAAGAACTAAATCATTTATATTTAAATGATTAGTTTTAAATTTGAATATAATCTATTATTAAAGCATTTTAATAATTTTCATTTAACCTCGCCCTAATATAAGTACTGTATTCCCACTACTGTTACTAAAATAATAATTAATTGGTTAGCAGATCACGGATAAGTCGAGCTAGAATGGGTGCAATATGATCACTTGCGCAGATTTTGTTAGGCTTCAGAGACTCATTGAGAACGTTACTCGAATACACGTAGGAAATCATATAAATTCTTTTATAATTAAAAAAGTGCTTGTTATATTTATTATTAAAATTGTCCCAGCATAGCTACTTTTAAGAGTTCATAAAAGTAATGCAATTCTGTAAATAATATCACATTTAACATGTTTTTATAAAAATAATTAATTACACTTAAAATTTTTAATTAATATAAAAATTATGTTTTGAATTTAAGAATAATAAATTTATGAATCGTTGAAACGAAAATTTTTAAAAATTTTATCGTCTTGTGCGTAAGGACGAATTTTCTGTTTGGAATTCTAGTATAGCTTTTATCACTTATCTTGATTTACTTCATTAAAGCAAGAATGGTGAAAAGGAGCATCACATGCAAGTAGTTTACAATGAGTTTAATTTAAGCAGGAATATCACGTACCTGCGAATGCATTGCTACTGATTAAATTATTTGACAAACTGCCGCAGAATAATGAATTTTCTTATGGTCAAGAAAATCTATCGATCACAAAAAGATTTGTAACACTAACTAGGTACGACTACCTAATAAATAATTCAATTAGCATCTCGGGAGAATGACGTAAGAGTTAGAAGCGTAAAGTATGACCAGCCTGGTTAGTGCATAAAATCTCATTATTTTATGTGCAGAATAATAAGGCTTTTTTTATAAAAATAATGGATGCTTAGTTTCTAGTATAGAGTTATATGAATTTAAATTTTTTTTTTAATGAAATAAATCACATTCCATACAGAGCCTTGAAAGTACAGGGAATCGTTACATACCATACTAACTGCATAAAATGTAACTAAAACTCCCTTTATGCAGACTAACGTCAATTACGCGTACAAGATAGCACTCCACTAAAAGTTATCCTTCAAAGGAACGTGACATTACAGTCCGCACGAGGTTGGCTTTGAGCAGCTCCAACGCTCACCTTCTCCCGCGACAGACCAAAAATCGAGTCGTTAATTTTCATAGGGTCGTCGACGTCACTCTCTACCTACATATCTATAGAATCCGCGCGCGACATCGAATGTCCGCGCGGTGACCCAATTTTCTATACATCCAGGTTTTGCCGCACGACTTGGCCTCTGTTACCCCACTGCCACAGACAGCACCTAACTCGTCTACACTTATATATATATATATATATATATGCATACACGAACACGACGCGTCTCGGTGTGGCTCTGTTTTCCCAATGTGTGCGCAGTGCAAGCTCTCATTCTTCCGTCTTATATTCGCGAAGAAGCGGAGTCTGCAGCTGTACTATAGTGTATATATGGATGTGGTACCGATATAGGCAAGAAGGAAAACTTTGGCGGACTATAACCGCGAGGCTGTTTAAATCAGGCGGATTGCAAGCTAACAAAAGGGGGCCACTATTTCAGTCCTACCTCCGATGCGGAGGCAGTAATTATATTATCCGCAGAATGTCCCGACCTTTTGTTTCTTATATACATGTATATATATATATCGAACAAAGAACGTATACCGAAGCTTTTGACGACGGCAGCGCGAGCTAAATTTTTTATAGATCGTCGAAATGGTGTGTACGTGTGTAAGGCTGATCCGGTTCGGAATTCGCTGGTTTATCTGGATAGTCACGTGGTGAAATTTTAATGCCAGGATCAATGTTGCAAGAGCATCGGGAGCATAATGAAGATAAAAGGGAATCGCTCGTTTAAGTGACACTAAATTTTGATTGAGCCGTGTTATTTTGACAAATGGGGATGAAAACTGACTCTTTATGCACCGCGCAGTCCGCTATATTTAAGTTTATGTGAATTACTTAGTTTCAAAAAAGTAGAATATCAGTAGTTGCTAATCATTTATTATTAAGTAACAATCACACGGATATAGTTTCAAAACAATTTATATTTATCAGTCGACAAATGTAGTGCGACCGTTTAGTAATTCAATTATATTGGTTGTATTAAACATTAAATCGGGTCAAATTGAAATTAGTCTATTTACGAAACGATCCAGGACGAGGGAAAATTTCGTAGAATCTCAAAGCGCATCGATATTTTTGGCTCGTTACACTTGAAACTTTCAGCGGAGCCGTGGCAGAATTATATTTCCAAAGATAATCGAGTTTTATTTTCACTTAAGTTAGAAGTTAGAGCGTCTAAGCTGCCCCTCGCCTGATCCTCGGGCGCGGATTTACTTCATAAAGTTTAAGTAGACACAGGGAGAATCCTTAATGCTCTGCTATATGCGTGCACTCTTTTCAATTGGACGTAACCGTGAGAACAAAAGTTAATTGATTGCAACGTTGAGGCTACGGTTCCTAATTTAATTGCCAGATTAACCAACAAGGCTATGGGCTTACTAGGCAATTTATCAGTGTAGGTTCACGCACACGCACACACGCTCGCGCGTACACGCGATATACGTAAGCAGTTTAGTCCTAATTGACGAGTGTTGATCGAAACCGATGCGTGATAATGACGCACTTTAGGTTACAGGCTATTCTGGCTACAGTGTGATTCGGGTTAGAAACTATATATAATGAACAATCATTATTTTGATGAACAGCCAGATAGTATTAATAATGTGATATAAAGTACACCCTTTATTTCTTTATATATATATATATATATATATAAAATTCGATACTCTTGACCTAGACTATGCGCAGTTTTGTTTATATAGTGGCATCCCATAGTTAATACTAAAATCAAAAATATTAAGTTCTACAATGTGAATTTGATTTTCCTACTTTGGTGAATTGTAGAAAAACATACATTTAACGACAAGGGGCATTGTTTTTTATAAGCTATAGTAGTGCATACTTTGGACTTCTAAAACCAGCGCGAAATATGCTAATAATATCATCGATAATGCTCCTTTTTATTTACTATTCATTCGATTTGGAATTTTCACAGCTCAATCGATAATTTAAAATTCACATCATATAATTGTCCTTTATAATTGTCTATATAATTGTCTATTTACCTGACTAATAACTAACTTAAAAATTACTTCTAATAGTTTATAGTATTAAAAAAATTTGAATATATGTATAAGCCACGAGATGAGGTAGTGTATAAATACGTTGATAGTAAAAATATAGAAATATAGAAAGTTTTAGAATATTTTTCGAGTAAAAACTGTAAAGTAACATTCTTGAAGTTTTTGATTCTTTCTGTTTTAAAGAGTTTTAAATATTGACTGAACACTTAAACTAAGTTTAAATCAGAAAAAGCCGAATAAAAGAAAAAATATACTGAAGCTTATTTCCCAAAAGCATTTTATTATACGAATGAATATTACATAAGCTGTCAATAGAAATTCGCATGTAAATTGATTTACCGAACAATCATTCGCATTTAACTTTTTACAAAATAATTTATGAAATTCCAATTTTGAATCTTCCTAGAAAACTGAAATCATACATTTAAAATCTTGTGCACATTCTATACATCCGTTTCTTCGCTTAATCGATAAGATGCATCCGTTACCGAACGTAAAGGATTGCACTGGAGCCGAGCATTTCACGATCGCACAGCTAATCATAAAGCTGCGTAATATATATCTCTAGGCTTTTGATACATAATGAGACAGCACAGTAAAAAGCTTCTTGAAAAAGCACCGGGCTTTAGGATGAAAAAAGCGAACGGATATGCGCGTCGAAGAGATCGAAGTATAGAAATTGCCAGTATAACTCTGACGTATCATTTATATATAAGTATACCTATACGAACTGAAAGCGATTTGGCTGGCGGCCTACACTTGCTTCCGATCCTTTCTACATCGTGACATCTGCAATACGTGATGCAAGAGGCTAAATAATTAAAAGGAAAGATCATGCGCCCTGATCATTTCTCTCTCTCTCTCTCTCTCTCTCTCTCTCTCTCTCTCTCTCACTGCGACAATTTCGCGGTCTTGGCTGCTTTTTCGTGCAGCCGGGCAAGCTTCCTTCCCTATATCCACGCGATTTTGCATGATTTAATGCCTTCCATGGTTGGAAACTCACGCGCATTCAAATTTAAATGCATTAAAATTGAATGCTGAGATTTACGCGCATGACATAACGAATTCATTATAAAGTAAAATGTGTGCTACTGTACTTGCGAGTCAACAATACTGTCATCTTGAATTTCCATCCATAATGACGGCGAATCTTGACTGGCTCTTGAGCTTTGCGACGATGGCAGATTATATTATGAATTCGATAAGAAATCAGTGAGTTTACTGTACGTTTGTTAAGCAAATATATATTCAACGTCTATAGAGTATTTTGAGTCGAGAATGCGTACTTCTGCATTTTGAAGTAAGAATCTGGTATCTGGTGAATGAACAGTAAAATACGATAGGATACAACTGTGGTAGTAAGGAGAAGTGATGTGTAGGTGCAGGATATTTTTAAAGCTTTCGAGATAAATGTCGCGACGTAAACGAGGCACTGGTGCAAACTTGTTTTTTTATGCAAGACCTTACTTTATGTTTATTGGCCTTTAATGGCACGAGGTGATGGCTTAGTGATAAGATGGGACATCGTAAATCTAAGCATTTCTGTAGCATTATGCCATGACACGATACTTTAAAGTAATTGATTCTTTTGCCGACATTATCTAAAAATGCCTTTTGAAGTAGTGTACTGATTTATGTGCCACGCATACTTTGGCAACACATTTTAAAATAAATATAAATAGGCTTCGAAATATATTTACGTGCAAATATTTGTTTTTAATTCAATGTATGACGTATTTATTAAAATACTACTCGTATTTCTTAATAATAATAAATTGTTTAATTTAAATATTGGTTATTATCTTAACATCTAAACTATATTTTGAAACAACTAACAATTTTGAATAATTTGATTACAGCTAATTCCAAAGGAACAAACACCGAATGCGGCATCAAAATATATATCTACCTCGTAAATTGAATCAGCCGTTTCTCGGAAATAATGTGATTTTCCAAAGTTTGCGTTGACTGACGACACGCGAAAGCACTGGATTATTGTTAAATATTGTGATAGATGTAACCAGGCCATTATTCAACATTCATTGGGTAAATACGTGTGCAAATTATACAACTGTATGTGCGAGGTAAATATAAATGCCTTTGTATAATAATTGTATAAAGAAACGAATAGAGTACTTTGATGGTACAGATGCTTTTTTGGTCTTAGTGAATACCTAATGAATTTGTGTAATTTAACTTGACTTTTTTTTAATGTACCGCCACTTAAGTATCATCAATAAATTATTTATTAATCTGCCCAGTTTTAGCTTCTTTGTATTATGTGACTGTAGAGCTTCTCATTCAAAATATATGAAATGGAATCTACATAAACTTGGTTTATAACTTTTGATCTTTTCAGCCTTCGCTGCTGAAAAGATCAGTTTGCTTTAGATTTATTAAATTTTTTTAAAATGCATTTAAAGTGAACGTTTTTAATTTTCTACTTGCTTGAAAAAGTGTATACAAATTAAATAATTATCACATTTAAATTTCAGTTGGTTGAAACCTAAAATATTTTACATATGTCGAACAAAATGTAAAGCTGAATCCAGAATTAAAAATATCTTCTGAAAAAGATGTACAAATGAAATTAAATAATTAGTTTAACGAACTCCTAACGAGATTTTAAAAATATGGGAATTATCTGTGAAAGAAAATATAGTCATTAATGATTTTAATTTCGAAAATCATTCTAGAAAATCATCTTATTATAAATTATTATGGCATCAATAAGTAATTTCAAAGTTGATTTCATTAAATTCCATTTTTATTCCATCCTTGTTCTACTTCAATTTTCCATGTGTCAATACTCTAGTTGTTTCCTTACAGCGAAAATGTAAGGAGATTATACAAATAAGTGTGAAGTTTATCGAGTGCAAGTTAAAGACAAAGTAGCGACTTTCAATTGAATTCGTGTTTGCATGTGAAGCCAGCACTTATAGCACGTATAGTTCGTGATTTTGTGCATACATTCAAAAGGACTGCGGTCAAAAAGCCGTTTTCACATCGTTTCAGTGCAAGAGAGGGACGAACTACAGAGAGAGAGCAAGGAAAAAAGTTTAACAGGATCAAGGGTAGAGTTTACCGCATTTACTTGAATAAATTGTACAGGCACTTATTTTTTACCAGTGCTATTTATAAAGTAGTTTTAAGCCGCTGAAAATTACTGGCTATGGATATTATTGATTATAGCTTTGTTATTGGCATAAATCCTTCGACTTTCGTTATTGCTTATATACATATAGTTATAGTGACAAAGCCTAAGTTTTTTTTTATATTTTATTATTTAATTCTTTTAGTCTTATAAAAATTGCTGTAAAATAAAATAGTATACGAATAGAAAATTTTGTATTTTGATTTTCAAAAGCTCAGAATATTTTTTGCCGAACTTTCATAACCTTTTTATGTAAAGTTTACATCCTCATTTTATGTTACAAAGAAGATAAAATAGCTGTGAAAAGTTTAATATTAAAATTCGTAACATTGATGCGTGTTTGTGTAGGTATTCATAATTTATACATGCTAAAATAATATTTGCGTAAAATTGATTAAAATGTATACTTTGTAACTAGAATAACTGCAAAAACTAAGCCTGTACTGGCTCACCTCACAATACTAAAAATAATCTTAATGCTTATTAAAATTCTAATTAATCTAAATTACTTATATATAATTTCAAATATAACGCGAACAGTACTTTATAAATCTATTAAGAAAGTTAAGAGTTAAAATTGCATTGAAATTTCCAGACATGTGTTTGCATAATTTAAAAGTCTGACGATATATGTAGTATACTACTTAAATATTCCTGACCTTTTTTGCACACGAGTGCAAATGACAGCGTAATCCAAAAACTTCCATCATTACCGAGACTTTTTCGTATGCTCGCCGTTGAAATGACAATGTCGATGCATTTTAATTTTCGAAAGAAAAGAAAAGAAAAAGAACAGCAACTGACAACTATAATCGTTTCAGTGATTTTAAATAATAGTGTCTCGTTGAAAGTAATAAATTAAATGAATGCTTGCTGTATATACGAAATTGCCACAAAATGTGCAACATGCGACGTTTTAAAAATAGCTTCTCCGAAACGTTTCATTAAAACATGCGAGTCGCGTGATAATGAAAAATATATACATCCACGGGAAAACGCTCGTTATTCCCCGCTATTGTAAATCAAGGTGCGTGCACGTCTCCCTGCAGTATTGTTTTCCTCGAATACACTCGTATACGCGCGTGAAAAATAATAAGGCGCTGTTAAGCTGCCTTTAATATCGGCTAGGCAACCATGAAAAAAATCGAACAAAGTATATTGTAAAAATACGCTGCACTGAAGCAGGACTAAAGTGAGAATACCGTTATTCGTTAAAGCTTTTATGAAAGACAAACGTGTATATATACCTATACTATATCATAAATATAGCCAAGTAATCTTCGTGAATGTAAAAAATTAATCTTCTTAAAGTTTGGATGAGAAAATCCTTTAACGCTTTATCTCCTATATCAATCGCTATATATACTACGAATACTTATACTCAAGTGTAAAATGAATCAAGAGGCTCTATAATTAAAACTGCAACTTAACATTCAATTTTCCAAACGCGCAAATTACGTACTTTCAATTTTCAAAACTTCTTGGCTTAATTAAGTGTATAGCCGAGAATCGAAGGACAATCGTCTAGAAGCAATCTCTGCAAATTAGCAGAAACTAATGAGAATCATGAAAATTATTCCGGTCGATCGCGCGCCACCTTACATTGCACAGAGGCGCGTGGAAAAAGCCCGTGGTGCGAAACAAGCGAAGCCGCGCGCGCGTTTCTCATGACCTATAATGAATTTGCACGAATAAGTGGTTGACGCAAGCCACTTTATCAGGGCCGGAATCTAATTGGCGCGATCGAGAGGAGCCACGCGCTGGCGCGCCACCGGGAAACGTTCGCGCGCCCTTCAAATGAAAGTGGGAAAACCTTTAAAGCCATCCCTCCGCGATTCCTTCAGCGTCAGCGCCCAGTATTACGGTCTTCCTTCGTGCTCTCTCTCTATCTCTCTCTCTCTCTCTCTCTCTCTCTCTCTCTCTCTCCCGCATTCGAGTACCGCACGCGGGCGGAACTTCAGATTAAATGGATTTCCCCACTTTGGAGAGTGCTAGAAGTGCAAATCTGAAGTCGAATCGTCGCCAGCCTCTTCCCTCCTCAGCTTGCTTTTCGCGACGGACTTCGAGCGTATAGACGAATATACAAATTTGTCGCATTGAGGAATATTATTGCGAGCTTTATGGAATTTTATTTGCATTCGCGAATTCCACCGTGAACTAAAATTTTTAAAATGTTAATCCGCGATTGCGCATTTGAGGCGAGGAGATTTTGCTGCGGATGTTCTATAGATGCAAATTATTTTTCCTGCTAAACTGGTTACGATTTCCCAGAAAGTTTTCGTTGAGGAAACAAATTTTGTAAATCAATCTCAATTAATTGCGCAGCTTATAAATAAAAACTTTTGACTTCTTCTAGAGTAAGAAAATTTGTATTTATATGAATAGGTGTACTGTATATTTCATTATCAATTAATTTTTTATTACTATAATTTTTGTTTAAAAAACACCTACGTAAGTTTCATTTAATTAATTTCACTAGCTTAACAATTAATTAAATTAAGAGGCAAAGGTTTAATTAGCATCCACTTTCTGTACAGTGGAACAGAATTGATGTCAATCAAATTCTACAAACAAAGATAACGTGCGCCTGTTCCGAAATATACAAAACAAATCCAAAAACGAAGAATCATTTATCAATGTAGCATTTAAGCGTCCCTGCACGACACTTCAGAAATAATTCTAAAGTTCACAAGAAATATAATAATACTGCATAGTTAATCAAAGCAAACTATATACGAACGTGGATTGATGAAATAGTGCAGCGGCGACCTTAAGCGAGTTGGAGAAGAGCATTTTTCAAAGCTGCCGCAAGACAGATTGACGAAAATGAGTAAGCTTCGACAATTCGAAAGTTGGCGGGCTTATACGTATACGGATGTCGGATATATACATATAAGCTGCGGTCGCTCGGCAATGCAGATCGTCGGCGACGTGCGCCTGCGGCCGAGAGCTAAAAATCACCTCGCACACGTATAGACCCTAAACCCACCCCCACCCACACACACATGCCGCGCAGAGCAGCTCGCTTGGGCTTTTTCATTTTAAATATTTGATACGGCACTTACGTAGGGTGGCGTGCAGTAAATAGCCTGACACCACATTGGCTCCGAGTGGTAACAGACGCAGAGACTGCAGACGGCTGGTCCCGGGACATAGAGCAAGCCGTGCCTCACTGTGCCACCCTGGAAGTCGGTGCAGTTCTCTTCGAGAGCATCTGGAATCGGGGGTACACAAGATCAGAATTTTACATGAGAGGAATCTCTCTCTCTCTCTCTCTCTCTCTCTCTCTCTCTCTCTCTCTCTCTCTCTCTCTCTCTCTCTCTCTCTCTCCTTGATCTTTATGCTCGAGCTTACCCGCGCGCGTCCCGGTCACGCTGAACTTTCTCTCACGAGCCTTGTGTTAAACTGACCTATTTTTTTTTCTTCCTTCGAAAATGCAGCAAAAGACTTAACAATACTTTTAGCTCTTACTTCGCTGCAGCTTTCTCTCGATTTCAGCTGGCGAATAACGAAGTTGCATTTACTTGCTAGTTTTTTACGTAATGATAGTGAATAC
>UELV01163481.1:4918-15938 GCA_900490015.1 Megastigmus stigmatizans
TAACGTCGCTCTATTTATGCTCCCATGCGGTGTTAATCAGCGACGGAGGTCTACGGTGTGTTTGTAAACAAAGCACATGTAATATTTTTACAGAGGTGCTTGTGTCAATCGGCCGAGACTTGGGATCGAACCCGGGGCTGCCGGACTACGAGCCCATCGCTCTACCGACCGAGCCACCGTAGGCCTCTGAATTTTATAGTTAGTAAAGCTAATGCTGAAACGCGTATTTTAATGTCACTTATAACCGTCAAACTCTGTGTCGAAGCTCCTTGATAGCAAACTGCTGTGAAAATAGGAATTAATTTATCCACCTAGTGATTTCCTTTATCGAATTTATTGAAAATCACAGATATGTTCTTGGTGAAGTCTACTCGAAGAGCTAAGTGGTGTGCACCTTTTTTAGCATTTTCTCTTTCTACTTTAATAATTTTTCGTTGTATATATTTCACATACTAGTGAGTATTTGCCTTTATAGTCCAAGCAGAAATTTCATCTTTAAGTGTATGGGTACCTAATGTTTTTTTTAAAATAAATTAACGTTCCCCACAACGCATAAGTAATTTCGTCTCTGCATTTGTATCTTCTACACCTTGTAATTTTGATATACCAAAAGTAATTCCCCTACTGCCTGTACAAAAGAGGATGCCAACAGATGCCCCTGATAAATATCAATAGGTAACGCATAAAACTACTATAAACATGAAGAATTTATGTTAACTGAATGATTCCCAGATGAATTCGCCCTTATACAAGTGGCCCTGCTTTAAAAACTCAGTTGAAAAATTAGGCGAAAAATCATCTGATTTTTCACCTGATCTTAGTACTTAGCTTTTATGTAACAAAAATGATTAAAACTGGAATCAATTTATGTAACAAAAATGATTAAAACTCGGGAGAGCATTTTTCAAAATTCTGTGTAAAGTGCTCTACGTTTTTAATCTTTGGCTTATATAGTGAGTTTCTAGTGTAACGTTGTACTTTTTAACAATTTTAATTTTTAACAATATCAATTATAACTTTATGAAAAACTTTTTGTTAACTACTTTGATACCGTTTACATAACCATATAAGATGACTATGTGACAAAGAATTTATTTTACTCAGCTAAGGTGTGACTCAACTGATTTTTGTTGATTTTAGTTGTATTATATCAGTGTTTTATTAAGTGTTTTGTTACAACCTGAAGAGGGGAGTATACCAAAACTCCCGAAACGTCGCTAATAAATAAGAGTAAAATATCTGTTCGCTTGTTGCGATCAATTCTTTCAACTTTCTTCTTTGTAAGATTTTTGCGAACAATAAAGCCAAATGACAACAAAAGTTAAGTTATTTACACGTAAGCGTTTTTTAGCAGATGGAAACACATATGTCATGCTACATCCATGCATGATTTAAGTTTTAACTGTTTTTTATTAATTGAAAAAAGTGCTAAAATCGTAGTAACCAAAATAATGCAGGATAATGTACAAAACTAATGTTTTTGTTTAGAGCTTGTCAAAATATAAAACTTAAAAAAAATTAACCTGGGGAAATGTGGGGATTATTAAAAAGAATAAGGATGAAGTTCACTGAAATAAGTGGAAAAATCAAGATTTCGTGCAACAATTAGGAGTGAAAAGTGCTAAAAATTTCTTTTAAAATACTTCCCCCTGCTTTAAAAAATCATGTCAAAATGTCAGGTGAAATATACTCTGATTTTTTAAAACAGGGGGAAATATTTTCTTCTTTTGAGAGATGATACAGAGCCTAAAAAACTACTTATTTCATTGTTATATTCTTGAATGCGTTTGGGAGTACTTACTAGAAAATCTTCGTCTACATCACTTATGATTTAATTACCTTTATCATTATCAGTTACAACTTCATTATCAATTACAAATTCATTGTTACTGCAACTTACCAATTTTGAAGTGTGTTTTGAAAACCAAAAAAACTTTGTAGCTTTTTATTGGCATGATAGATTTTGCTGAAATTTCATATATCATTAGTAAAGAACTTCTAGTAATAATAGATAAAGTTACTTGTCCTGTAGATATTGTAATAAAGAAAGTTACTTGTCCTGTAGATATTTTAATAAAAAAGTTATTAAAAAAACAATAAACACTATTTACGCCCTTAAGAAAAATATAAGAATATTTATGAAAACTATTAGATTACATTTATTTAATATAATTTCCACATACAAAACATAAACTATACAATTTTTCATCAATTTTTAACAAATTATATTTATTGAATTTTTATTTTATCAAACATATTTTCATTCCACCATATCCTTTTGTCATGTGGCACATAAGTCATTAATGATTGTAAATCATTGATCTTTTTATGTGGCACATAAGTCATTAATGATTTTAAATCATTCATATTTTCTTGCATCATACCTGGGTAAGCAACTACTTTCAACTGTTTTCTCAACTTTTTAAAATTTTTACGAGTATAATTGAAGAAAGAAAATGTTTCTGAAACGTTTTTTTCGTGTGTTTGAATGGTTTATATAAGTCCATCTTTTAAAAAAATAAGAGAAAAATATTTTTGTATTGTAAATTTTTTGCTTTTAGCATAAGGTACGCAACGTGTGTATTCCGCTAAAGTGGATTCCCAGTCTAAAATTAAATCAGAACCATTTATAACGTTGAAAGGTGATGGATTTATACGACATGTTTTTATCATTTCAGCATAAACGTCCGTAGAGCATACATTTTAAAGTCGGTTTTTACCATAGAAGCCAAAGTTTCTGTCATATTGGCAGACCGAGTGACCACTTACCGGAAAAATATGTTCTATTTTTACCTTATATGGCTTAGCAAACCATGAACAAAATCTCACCAGCGCTTTATTTTTATTTTGTCCAGCACAGTTGTCTGATAGTAAAGTTATATTTTTTAATTTATGCTTTTCGACATAATCTTTTAACACGTGAAACAAAAATAAAGCCACCGAATTACTTATTTTTCCTGCCATATTTTCTAGCGTCCAACAGAAAAACTGTCGGAGTCGTTGTGAACATGTATATTAAACAAATACATCCATAATGATCGCTTATAAACTTGCGCGTTTACGGAAAGTTTAGGCAGTGGTAAGTTTTGAGCGTAGGCAAATTCCAAAATGAGATTAGAGTATCTATTTTTATCGCCTTTCGTGCAATTATTTAGAATCTCTTTTTTTATCTTTTTATATGCTTTAACATCCTCATAGTGTTTTTTGCACTCATCCTTACATTCGCCCTTCTCATTCAATTTTAATTTTATCTCACATTAGGAACAATAATTACATACATCAGTGCATGGTTGTTTAAACAAAAACGGAATATAAAATACGTCGAATATTTCATTTTTAACTCCTCGTTTTCTTTTTCAAAATAATATTCTTTAAATAAGCTTTAAATGTGGAATTTCAGAAATGTGGAATTTTTTAAAAGACTCCGAGTACTTCATATGACATAAGCCTACGTCTTCTTGCCATGTAATAAGCTTAACGTCAGCCATCTAGCGTGCTAATGTAAAAGCACATTTACTCGTCAAAGCTTCCATATGTGCGATTACGCTTGCTTGTATATAAGTAGTGTGCATACAGGTATGGTGAGGCAGATGTTGACATCACTCTCTATACCTACATATTGGGTCAAAATGCAATAAAGACAACATTATCAGGAAGCGGAAGTAATTAATGTCATCTTTATCAGTGATATGTCTACCAAAACAATCAATAAAAATGTTTTATTGTTTATTTTTGCAGAGAAGAAGGTCAAACAAAAGAAAGTACCCTGAACTGGAGTTGAGACCACCTTATTCCTACGTATTTTGTATTACAAAAAATCCGAACTACGAGATATCTTAAATTATGAAGATAAATTTTTTTTTCACCATTTTAGCAAGTGGTATTATGAAGTACTCAAGGCACCCTTCAAAATTCATTTTTAATCACCTCGATACGATTTTTCGTCTCCGAGATATGCCAATTGAATTGTTCACGAGCATTCAAAACCAATCCTTGTTTGTTCAATTTATTTGTTTTTGAAATACGTTTTGTAACTTTAAATCGGCATATCTCGGACAAAGGAGTACTTCATAATACCACTTGCTAAAATAATGAAAAAAATTTTTAACTTCGTAATTTAAGATATCTCGGATTTTTTGAGTTATCTCGAAAATATGCAGGGTATCCCTATTTTTTGTTTCAAATTCGTGTTTAGAAGGCCAAAATACGTAGGAATAAAAAAAATGTGTAATTAATAAAGTTATTAAAGATTAATTTCCTCAAAAAAAATTATTATACTTTAACTACTTTATTATGTATTTTAATATGAATTATCATTTACGAATATCCCAATTTCTAATTTATAAGTAAATTAAAAAACTAATTAAAAAATTATGCAAATGTGTCATCAATATAGATTTCTTTTGTAATACGTTTACAATAAATAAGATTAAAGGGATAATATATAAATGATACGAAATAAATATGATACATTATAATTAAAATATAAATATAAATATAAAATAAAAATATAATATCATTATGATACAATATGGGTTATAGTGATTATGATATATTACGTAAATAAAATAAGTAAACAATTAACTCAGGGGTTATTGGTGGCTCTGCTTTCAAATCTGCTAATATCTGCTAATAATACATGTTCTATTTTACATTGCTAAATTATTATTATTGTAAAATTAATAAACAAATTCAGTGGTTCATACGGCTCAAAGAGTTTTTTAGCTAAAAAATTTACTCTGGTGATTTTGATGGCGCTGCAAATTTGATGATAGGTATTCATTTTATAAGTTTAATATTCTTTTATTTACTGTAACGAGTCAAGATTTAGGATAGCGAGGTAAAAATATGCGGACGCGGGGCTCAAACCCACGACTTCGAGATCTCAAGACGCGCTTCTTAACACCGAGTTAACGCCGTACTAGCCTCGACTCAGCTGCAGATCCTACCGACTACTTCATGCCGGTAACACAAGGATCTACCATTCACCGACTAGCTTCTCAAATCCGCGACCGTTATATTACTTAAAAATATTTAAGATATAATTAACCTACTGTATTTAAGAACTTTCAATTAATATTTTCAGTTAATATTTTTAAGCCGGGAAGTAAATATGATTTATCAAAAAAAAACCTTTCCAAAAAATTTTACCTTCCCCTTTAACAATTATATATTCTATGCACCACTTCACCACGCAGAGTTCCAATTGCAATAATTAAATTGTCCTGAATTTGTTCTAAGTTTGTAAATTTATTTTTAATGAAAGCATTTATATTACCTGTTTGAATAGTTAAATCATTCCGATTTGATTATTTTAATTTTATAAATTTTTTTGTAATCAAAGTATCTAGAGTTTGTTCCACTTTCGTCAATTTCATTAAAATTGTCTGTATATTATCTTCATTTTTTTTAAATTCAGCAGCTGTGTTGTCATCATAACTACGAACATCACTTTTTGAAATATGTCACTTCATATCTTTGATCTTACTGCTGCTAAATGTTGAATTTTTATTAAAAATAGAAGTACCAAAATCTGTTGCTGCTGCGGTTTTACAATTTTCCATTTTCTCGAAATCTTCAAATTTTTGTTCATTAAGCATAGTAGGCATAATAATATCTTTGAGTAAAAGGTGTGTATTTATAATTGCACGACTGCTCAATTGTTGATGACTAATCATTTTTTATTATTTCGAGATCACCTTTTCTTGTCAACTGCTCAATATAGACTAAATTACTTTTGCATGGTTATTCAATTTATAACATTTTTTAAATTAAATTCATCAATGGATTATATTCAAGAAATTGATTATAGATTATGAGAGCATAAACTGCAGCCTAAAGAGTAATTGGTGTGGCGGTTCAAAAAGTTATTTTCACATTTATCGGGCCAACTTAAATATTTTCATTTAGTCGCGAGTAATCAAACGCTTCTAGAGTATAAGGTATAAAGTCATTTTCATTGATTATCTTAACATTTTCTAAGATTTTTATACATATTATAGAGATGCTGATAGTCTTTTCTATCAAAATTTAAATTCATACTTTCATACGGATGATTTTAGCGCAATTTTAACTTTTTGAAATTTTTTGAAAAATGTTTTTTTTTAATATAATATTAATTTTTCCGTGAATTTTGTTTTCAGTTTTACAAATTTTGATTAGTTTTAAATGATAATTACAATAAAAATTGTGATTGCATTTCTATTAAGCAATAGTTTATAAGTCTTGAGGTTTGTTTTATTGTTTATATAGCATCTGTACTACGTGAAGTGTGGTTTCTGTATTTTTATATTGTATTTTGTAATTATTTAGTTAGCCTGAAGAGGAGGGTATACTTTTTAAAGACCTCGAAATGCCGCAAAAAGTAAAAGAAACAAGTTTTTGCAGTACATTCCATGAGGATCAATAAATTCATTTTGCCTATTTCGTACGGATGATAAGTTGAATTTAAATAAAGCTTTACATGAATTAACTTGCAGTTATCAAAAAGAGCAGAATTAGTATTTTTTATTGTTTCTGTTAGGTTGAAGACCAAAGATAACATATCTAGGTTTTTCCATCTGTGATGTTGTTCTAATAGACCAAAGTCTGTCAGTATCAGGTAAAATAGGATATGCGTATAATTCCCAAGAATGATAGTTTAATGGTAAATATTGACCACCGTCTAATATTCGTAACATAGATAACTTTTCCTCGTCATTAGCTTCAACATGAGGTATAAACACTTATATTTGATTAATCACTATGTTTTCAGTATCTGCAAGATTTTTAACATTACTCATATTTTTAGTTATATTAAAAATAAATTCATGCCTCGTATTATAGACAACACGTTTAAAATCTTCAGCCAATCCAAATATGAATGACAATGGATAAGTGTTGGTATAATGACCATCTACATTTTTCAACCTTGATTAAACGATGGATATGCTTTCATTAAAGTTGTTATTCCTGAATTTTTAAAATTATCAATCTCAACTCCGCTTAATGCATAACGAATGCTATCAAACATAAACATTGCAGCATTAACGTATAACCATAAATCCTTGCTATATTCAGCAGTTGTCTTCGTAATTTGAAATTTAATGAATAAAAATGCTTCACTTATGCAATAAGTACACGGTAATACAATTAAATCTTGATTTTGAATAACAATTCGCACTTCCTCACCACTTTTTAATGCAGTCCCTGCGTAGGGGTTGTAAGCATGTAGTTCGATTTTAGTGATCGAATTATCATCGAAAGGTTTCCTGTTGACATTGAGTAATTCCATTACTATGTATTTTTATAGCACTTTATACGATGATTAATTTACTTTCTATCATTTCCTTTTTGCTGTTCCATCTGCGTTATTGCTACTGCTGTTGCTGTTATCGTGGTAGAGATAAATTCATTTCTAATGAACAGGTCTTATCTCTTAGAAATCTCAAGCACAGCTAACCATAATTTGTTTCGTTTCATTTTTGATATCTATCATATTTTGTAGTAAATTTGACAACCTGTTCCAAAATACTTAATTAATTCCTCAGGAGGTCTAAGATTACCAAAACTGTCAAAATAGTCCATACGAGAATTTATCTTTACATATTCAACCCAATCATCACAATTAATTACACTAGTCTTTCTTGCACCTGCTTTCGTAGGCAGATTATTTCTACTAAATATTCCACGGAAATAAGGTATTTTTAGATGTTTAACGGCTTTCATCAATTCGATATTGATAGTAGATTTTATATTTTTTAACATTATATAAGATTCAAAAATTCGGAAATCCGGGTGTTCTTATATCACGTATCTTTTGTTTTTGATTTTTCTGAACTGAACTTCCACTATTTCCAACTTTTTTTTACGTGTTTGATTTTCACTTTTTATATTTCCTCAGTAGATAAGCAATGGGGATTCTGGCTCAGAGCCAGAACCCCCATAGGCTTCTGGCGCATGAGCCAGAACCCCCACAGGATTGTAGGCCATGTAAGCTGCTCAGGCCACTAGCGTCTTTGCCAGCTGGCTTGAGACGAGTGGTCTGAGGCGACTTTGCGTATCTGATACTTTCTACTTTAGGTGTTGTGTTCAAACTAATGACTGGGAATTATCATGATAATACTTTTTTTATTAATTTAGCATTGTGCAAGGCACATGTAACTTTGTGTGCTCCGTTATGGTTTATACATATTGTTAACAATTTTTGTTTTTTATTCTGTTACGCGTATGGATCCAAAGCTGAAAAATTCATTTCATTTATGTCGTGAACATTAAATTTGAAGCGTGTTAACCATTCTTTTTTTATTGAACCCTTAACCAGTACTCTGACAGCATCATGTAAAGCTGCTCTAAGAATATTTCCCACGTCACAATAGTCGATTTCTCCTGAATTCCATGCCAAACCATGATACTTGGAGCGAAGCCATCTATTTTCTTGTTGAATATTTTCGGGAAGATGATGAAAAGCAAACGGTTTCTTGAATAAAAATACTAGAGGTTCTGACTGATCATAAAGTGATACTATTGCGAGTTCTTTGAGTATATAGTCGTTGTCTGACTATTTAAAGCCTTGCATATCCGCAACATACTCCATCATGAAGTAGAATGCATTCTTTACCCATATTACGTGTTATTTATATTCATAAGCTCCGCCCCTTCCCTGTTTTCACCCCCACTACATTTTCTTTACATCACCACTAATTGGATTACATTGAATAATACGATCGTGTAAAATTAGGCAGTAAGCTGATGTGTCTGCTGGAAAATTCTCTCTTGATTCAAATTCTAAACGAACATCTACAGGAGCGTTTTTCAATGACTCATTCTGTTTTGAACAATCAATAACAATGAGAGGCATATGTTTTAAGAAATGAGATTTTTTAAGCATAGGTTCAGAGTCTTTATTATAATAGACGCTCTGAAAGTTTGCATACATATCATATAACATAGAATACTGGTTGTTAGCGATATTGAGATTTAAATTAAGGATAGTATTGTGAGTTTAAAAATAATTTGACATTACTAATGTTGCAATGATCGAAACGGCTGGCGTTAATATCATTTTGCCTCTTACGTTTCGTTTGAAGACCTAGAATGACAAAGCGCGGTTTTTCCAATTGATTTGATGTTTTTACAGTCCAAACGTGTTTCGACGTGGCTAGAAGAAGCGAATACTCATATAACTCCCATGTACGAAAACTCATGGCGATAGGTCGATCTTTTTCAAGCTGTTTCAATAGACGGAGTTTATATTCGTCTGACATGACTATGTATGGCATAAGCCACTCAATTTTCATAATTTCTATTTTAAAATCTTCATAAACAAATCGAACCTCTACTAATGTCGACGTTTGTTGAACTGCATTAATGTCATTTATCGACCGCGTAAGTATAAGTTCATGTTTAGCATTGACTACAATTTTACGATAATCTTCAGCAAATTTGAAAATCATATTTAAAGGAAGTGATATATCGAAGTAGTCAGCATCATTAGTTAACTGCTGCGTTTCCTCAATATCAAGCCACCCGGCATTTTCAATCATTAAACTTTGACTAGGATTATGTGAAATCCATCCTTTCATAATGCTGGTTAAGCCAGTATTTTTACATCTATCAATCTCTATAGCATTCAGCTCATATCTTATATCCTCAAATAAATGACATACTGCATTGTTAATTAGTTTCGTGTTCACTACTGTAGTTCCATTGGGCTTTACAAGTCTGCCACATACAGGAGACTGAATGTTTAGAATGTCTTCCATTTCGTTGATAACAATATATAAAAATACACGTTATTTTGCACCACGAAGTCTTAAGCCTAGACTTTTTAGGAATTGAATGTTTCGAGATGTAAGTGTTTCGTCTGCTCGTTTGCGACTCGATGCTTTCTCCACTGCCTCTTGACGACTGAATTTTTTCACTGTTCTTTGACGACTGACTTCTTGGACAACTCGTTGATGACTGAGAGCTGGTCGACATGCTTGGTTATTTAAATACCCTCTTGTGTTGTAAGTAATACCCATTTTAAGATGCCTTTTTAATGTGCAGTCTTACTGTTCTAACCTCGCCACGAAAATTAACTGTATCTCCGTCCTGATCCACTATTCGCAATTGTAAATGATCAATACACTTGCTGACGATCGGAAGGTAAATGACGTGTGATGGCACTTCAATGATCTTATATCCTGGTGGTACAACAGGAAAAAATTCATGAATTGTGTGGACTTGACGCTCATTTATATAGACCCCTGTGGTGAGGTTGCATTCGACCCTTAGAGAATTCACTTTTAGAATGGTTACAGGCACATCCGAGTTGTGACGGATATTTCCAGTCAGAACACGTTTAGAGAAACCCAAAAGCCTTCCTATTGAATCTTGAGGGCGAAAGTCAATCGTTTGACTATACTTCACTACACTGCGGAGTGTGTTGTTATTGGGTTTCAAAGTGATAGATATATTTTTTGATGCTAGTACATCTGACAGATATTTCTCAATATCCTCAATTTCATAACTCCTGTAGGAATTGTGACTATTTCGTCATTCACATAAAATTTATTGTTGCCTATATCTATATTAGGAATCGAATTAAAAGTTAATAGCTCTATTAAACCAAGAACATAGCTTTTTTCTCGTGACAGTTCGATGGGTGGAAAATATTGCGTTTCAAGTGTTGACGAGGTACTACACAGACTTAAAGTTAGTGACTCCTCCATGACAGCTGAATCAAGAATAACTTCTATTTCAGAATGCTGCTTACTTATATACGGCCTGTCTAGTAAGCTTATTAGATAAAAATTGTAAACATAAATGACCGCAGTTGTAAGTATTGAAATCTTGATATCGTTGGTAATTATATCTAATCTCATCAAGCCTGAGATATAGCATAAGATCAAGAGGATACTGAAGATCGTCAAAACTGTCAAAATATATGACTTTATTTCCACGTTTTCGGTAAGCAACCCAGTGTGTTCCAGACCCACTCGCATCATCAAGGTTAAGAATAGCTGATTCTCGGTAAAGCGGTCCACTAACTGGTAAA
>UELV01163572.1:0-13179 GCA_900490015.1 Megastigmus stigmatizans
AAAATTTATAGGTGTATACCCCCCTTAATAACTTTCTTAAGGTCAAATATAGAAATATGAATTCGACGTTATGCAGCAAAAAATGTATTTTACTTTTTACATGATCAAAAAGAGATTATATAGATAGAGTGACTAAAGAGATTTTATTTTTTAATAGGATTTGATTGAATAATAAATGTAATTGTGCTGGGGTGAAAACATCATACTTGCCACAAGTTTTACCTTTTTAAAGGTAATTTTTATAGATTAGTTTTATAGAAACGTGTAGTTGCTTTACTCTGTAAACCTCCAACAAAATCTATCAGAAACAAAAAAATATAAAAAGCTGTTTCATGAAAATCTCAAAGTCGCCATAAAACAAAAACGCATTAACAAAACCAAATATCCGTCGACTAAACTTTAAGATCTGAGCGTTAGTATACATACGCACATATACAAACACAAATTTGTTTTCAAAAATATTAAATTATGATCCATGAAACCTCAAAACGCATTTCTAACTTATTTTTAGAAAACCTTTTTTTTTACTATTACATAGTTTCCTCTAGGAGAAAGCAATTATAATTTATAAAATACCAAGACACTCAATCTGTTTAAATAGAAATTCAAACCTTTTTATCATAAAATTATTGAAAACTTACATAATACTTGTGGTTTACTGATTGGAATTTATTTAATTAAATTGTTAGTGTATGTCCAATATGATTTGTAGATACTTAAAATTAAAAAAAAATGTTTAAAGATGATAAGCGGAGGTCAGAGCCAAAATTTAATTTATTAGTCGTCGATTTACATAGCAATAAACTATAACCATGATGTAATGGACAAGACACGGGCAAGAAAGAGGATTATCCCTCCCCCAGTGGGATGGGACCATATCAAACTAAACATGGACAGGATAACTACACAGCTCGACGGAGAACCAGAACCGTCGACGGTGATCCCTTGTAGCATCGCGGGTAGTGAGAAAATGGAGAAGTTGGCAGCATAGACGGCCGGACTCTTGAGATTTCTCTGTGACGCCTCTATGCCACGGAAACGGACTAGACGCGACAAGGAACCGGTATACTGGTGTACGGAAGACATCACCCACCTTACACGCAAATGTTTGGGACTATGACGAAAGACCCAACGGGCTCACGATACAACGACCGCGACGAGCCTCTCGGAGACATATGGAGTCGCGCGACGACAACTGAGACGTGCGATTAACCTTTTCGCTCCGGGGATTTTTCCTTTAAAATTGACGTCGCATTTTAGCTGAATTTCATGACTTAAGTGAATGATATTCTTATGACAAATCGCCACACGGAGTGCTGGTCCATATATGGACCACTCCCGGAAAGAAAGTTAAGGCTAATGTAAAAAATTATAAGTGAAGGTTTAAGAGCGCTTTTCAATGTTTTTTGATGTGCTGATTACAATAAAAATATTGAAAAAAATGTCAAATTTATATTTGACCTTGAACTTTGAAGGTCAAATAATGAAAATGCGTATTTGAGCTTGAAAATTGGTATACCTATGTTTTATGAACCGCTAAATACGATAAATTTTGAAGGTCAAAGAAGTAACCAAGATTTTTTTCAATATTTTTCCTAAATTTAGTGCATTAAATTGACCTTATAAACATCTATTACGTTCGCTTTTCTTGTTGGTTCATATATGGACCAGTCCCGGAGCGAAAAGGTTAACGACAGCGCATTCAGAGATGAGACAACGATAGACAGAATAGTCGATGGACTCTTCCTGTCGCACCCCGAACAAGAGTGGACGTGAGATGAGGTCGACGATGACGAGGTACCGTAGTTCACCGGTAGCGGGGGGGGGGGGGGGGGGCTCAAAAAAGATTGAAAATTCATAAATTTTTTTCTTTGACCGAATCCATCTCATATCTAACGGTCAGATAATGTACCCATCACCGTCTTTTTGAAATTCGAGAATGCTGGTATTCTTGGAAAATAATTTGATACATATTTTTTTTCAATATCAATACAAGGTATTATTTACTATACAAGTGTATTTGTAATGACTATATGCTGACCAACACCATAACGCGCGGAAAAAATTTAGTATTTTATTTTATTTTCCTTCGTTCTCTGAAGGAAAAAATATGAGATCTTACATGCATGGTTTGATAGGCTAATGCCTAATTAACCTTTCTTCATAAAATTTTTCATAAAAAATGGGCATTTCCAAAAAAATGCATTTATCGAAAAAAATCTATTTTTAGAAAAACTACATACCTTATACCCATTTTCATTTTATTTAAATACCTTGCATAAGATCTCAATGAAAGTGGACTCAAAAATAAGTAAAGTAATGCTTAGTCGATTTAGAAGCATAAAAAACTATCACAATGACGGCTGATTAAAAATTATCTTAAGAATAAATTTCAATGTCAAAATTCAGTAAGAAATTTTGAGAATTGTATATATATATTATATATGTATATATTACATGCAATTTTATTGATATCGAGAAAAAATATGTGCAAAATTATTTTTCAAGAACAACATACTCAAATTTAAAAAATATCAGTGATGAGGATATACTCTGTCCATTCCATTTGAGATGGATTAGGTCTAATAACCACTTCTATAGTATGATATTTTCCTCGTGTATTTTTCATCTCTTCTTTAGCGTTACCCAGAACTAACCACATGACGTAGAGAGTATTTACACAGCTCTTTTTGGGTGCGTTTTTTTTTTCATTCCAATGTTTTTTTTTTTTAACTTGAGTATATTTGGATACATATACACATATTTCTTGCAGAAAATAATCAAAGGAAAATACAGCCGATATATTGTCTTTCCAGCAGTCTAAAGGTGAAATCGTGCATTGGAATAACTGAGATTACTCGATAGCAAAACACAGAAGCTTACAACCCCCTAGGATTTGACTTCACTATGGATTCAATATATTCCGAAGAATTAAATTAAAAATTAACATTTCTATCAACTATTAAATGTTATTATTACCTCGAAGAATTTGATAAAGAAAAACCTTAATATGGTCTGGGCTCAGGTGCTGCGGACTAACGATTATCTTGTGTAGATCGCTCTGGAGAAGCTCTGTTATAACATATCTACATATATAAATATAAATATATTAAGGAAAAATACGAAATATAAAGTACTTTTCGAGGTCTAATTTTGGAAAGATTAATTATGCATTTTCAAAATTTTGTTGTATTCATGGAATTATACAATAGACTAACAATCTAAGAGTATTGCTCTTTGTCTATGAATCGTACATTAAATCTCAATCTTACTGTAAAAAGCGTAGAATCTAAATTTAGTTAACATACAAATACAGAAACATTATATACACGCAATCATATGCAAACACAATGATCTTGTTATAAATCTATTTATATAGCTACGATGTAATAATACGCTGAGTCAAACATAGCCAAACTAGCTTATTTATATGGGAAGTATTGTATTTTATGCCTTAGCCCTCGTGCACACGGATTTGTATATATTATACATCAATTCTGTGTATTTTACACGAGATATCTAGTCATGGTGCACAGGAGGGTTAACCTTTGCAGAACGGATAATCCAGTATACTGGATCGACCCATGATCGACACTTTACCCATGATCAATCTGTGATAAAAGATACCTTTTTTATGCATTTTCTCGAAGGGATCATAAACTCCAAAAGCCCGTCCTCTAAAGATCAACACTAAATAAGTGAACCTGACAAACATTAATTCACACAAGATTCATGAAAGGACTTTAATTTAGTATCATTCATGGATTTCAGAAATATTCCATGCGATTTAATGTTCATCGGGTGTACCTTAGAAGCGCGTTCCCAAATAACTCAGGATTCGAGCTAAGGTCCATTTGACCCATTAACGGCGATGCGGCCATTTCACAGTCAATTGGTTTTTCAATAAAAAAACTTGAAACCAACTAAATATTATTAGAGAATAACACGTTCTTAAGTCAAAAGACCTGTTCTTTCCGAATTTGAGATCATATTTGAAAAATTTTTCACCAAAAATTAAATATGGCCGCCTAAAATTACCTTCAAGGTCATTTTAAGGTCAACTTTTATTTTTTAAATGGGAACCCCTATTTTTGACATCAGCAGTCGAAAGAGCGAGAAATTCTATGTTCAGATATGTATTAAGGTCTAAAGTGAACGTGACCTCAGCGGGTCAAATGGAAGTCAAATGTATTGAATTAACGTTGATCTTAGACCTCAATACAGATCTGATCGTAGAATTTCCCGCTCTTTCGATTGCTGATATCAAAAATAGGGGTTCCCTTTTAAAAAATAAAAGTTGACCTTAATATAACCTTGAAGGTGAGGTTCAAGGTCAAATCTAAGGTCACCATTGAATTTCCTGATAAAAATTACTTAAGACCTGACCTTAACTTTTTTATTTTAGTAACCATCCTCTAAAATATTCTGGGGTTTCCATATTTATCCCTCACTCTGTATAATAATTTATATCAATATATATGATTGTGTATTAAATATCGTGCTAATCTTTCGTAAAAATTAACTTAGGAGTCTTAATGGAGCTACCTTAAAGCAATTTGAAACATTTTAACTATCTACATTATGTTGTTTAGATCTTATATGATTTTGTTCAACACGTTTAATTATTTGAGAATTCAAACAATTTATATAATCTTCAAATAAAATATATTTATGCAGAACACTGGAGACAATATCTTTCGCTCTTTTTTCACTTCTTCTTCATCGATTTTAAGCCTTTGCGGCATGGTGGTATGTCTCAGGGACCACCTATTTTGGTACAATTTTTTGCAATTTCAGAGTAGTTTTTATTGGATTTAACTTACGTTTTTTTTTTGCAGTTTCTTGATCAGAGGATGATCCGAAAATGAAACTTATGTTTAGAGGTTCTAAAATTTTCTATAAATTGTTAATATTTATAAACAGAGTCAAAAAAACGGCCCATTTTGTATAAAAATTCATTTATGACGGAACTTTTAGCCATATCCTTAAGAAAATTGGTATGCAGGGGTTTTCGGGGTCGTTGATTACGAATCTCAATTTAGATTTTGAAAATTCAAAATGGCGGTTCCAAGATGGCGGCCAAAATGTTAAATATTTTTTTTTTTTTTAAATTGGTATATTTTTGGTCTTTGATTAGGATTGCGGGCAAATGAGCAACACATGAACTTCGATGTTGACCTTATATTTAATGATTACTAAAGATAACTACAGAGATGCAAAATATACAAGAGATTGCTATGCTGCTCTTCGAAACACGTGTGGCCAGTAAGGCGTGCTCAGCCGAACTCCGCGAGAGCGGAAATCTTGTCCAACAGGTTCACCTCCGTCCAGCGGCGCTGCTGTAGCTCCTGCTTCCGCCTACGCTGCGCAAGCGCTCTTGGCGCAGCCGGTGTCGCTACGTATTGGATACGCTATTTTGAATTTTGAAAATTTGACTTTAGATTCGTAATCAGCGATCCCGAAAACCCCCTAAGGTGTATATAACCGTAAATTCATCTTGATAGAAAAATGTGTTCCGCAAAGGGTTAAATGCATACATCTTCGAACGCAAACCAGCAAATTTGCTCATTACATTTCTTTTAACCCATATTGACCCAATTTGTCCGTTTTTGTCCGTCAACTTTAAGCACGGACAACTTTGTAATTTATGCTTGAAAAGATCTGCAAATTTATAGGCGGGTATTTTCAAGTGTGCTCTTTCAGAATATGGCCCGAATAGCGATTTTTCGTAAATATCTTATTTTAGGGGTAGTCGTACAATCCCCTAATTATGAAAAATGAATTTCTGGGTGTATAACTTTATTATTTGGACAATTTGAGCCTGAGTTTTTGTGGTTCCAGCTATCACCAAGACCTCTTTCGCATCAAAAATTCGATAAAGAAAAAAAATTTCGTTAAAAAATCAAGTTTTTTTTTAAATTGAAAAATATGGTGGGAAGGGGTGGTTTTTCGAAATTTTCGGGCCAGATTCTGAAAGAGCACACTTGAAAATACCCGTCTATAGATTTGCAGTTCTTTTCAAGACTAAATTACAAAGTTGTCCGTGTTTAAAGTTGACGGACAAAAATGGACAAATTGGGTCAATATGGGTTAAGTTCATCTTTTATGAAACCAATTACTTTTTTTTTTCGCCATATCAAATATATTATTCTCCGGATAATCACTCGAACCAAATTTGGAAATATTACATTCCATTATATCATAAATATGTTTATTCTCTAATTGATAAATCAAACTGTTGGTATCCGTATATAAAAGTTTGCAATAATCCCCATTAAACTCCTTTAACATATAATTATAATGAAAATCATAAACAGAAAGCTTTGATATTTCTAATATACACCTTCCAAGACGGAGCGGTTTATTCAAAGTAACAATTATTTTCCGCATTTAAATTCCTACAAAATCATCTTTAAAAATTCTAAATCTTTCCAAATAAGGATTTGATATTTGAGCTTCTCTACAATATCTTCCCTCCCAATCAGTAACAAGTTTAACGTCCACACGATTACGAACATTTTCTACAATCTTTCCATTGTGACGCGTAATTATTTACGCGCGCGATAATTCGCGTCCTCGCGAGCATCGAGCAGATACACGCGGTTAATATGCCTAATTGCCGCGTGCGAAGAAGGTAGAAGAAGGAAGAAAGCACCTCCCGGGGGCTCTCACGAGAATCTGGGAGTGCGAGTGAGAGAGATAGGGCGCGATCGGCAAGATGGCGCCGGTGCCAAAAAAGCTCGAGAGAGAGACCGCAGCTACGAACAGCAACGGACGTACGCAGGAGTATCTAACCGGGATTATCTGTTCTTCCTTAGATTGCGATCGAGGTTTTTGCGCGAGTATTTTCGCGACGGTTGTGAGAGTTTTGGTGGAGAGAGTGACACTGTATGGGCATGCATTGTCACCCGTGTCGAGGCGTATTCGGGGAGGAGTATTCCCCCGATTGTTCCAACAACAGCGGCGTGCGGAGGGGCGAGTATTTTCCCTCAGCTCAGGGTAGTTGCGTGGTGAGTGGACCGGCCGGCCACTCACGAGACAAGGACAGGAGCAAGGAGATTCACATAGGCACACTCCTTGCCCCAAGTAAGTTAATATTTGTTAAGCGAGCGACGATAACGTATAGAATTGCGTGAACGTTCGGGTTCGAAATCCGAACGATTCTTTGTATCGTCTTTCTCTCTCTCTCTCTCATACTCGCTCGGTTGCGAGGACAATTGCTGTGCACCGGCACAGCACTGTATACATTGTGTAGGTCGCGCGAGTAAACACACACCGGCGTGTTTACTTCGGAGTCAAGGCAAGTCTTCGGGTATAGCCGAGCTATACACGCAGCGAGTCGAATATGATATTCGCCGGGATATTATATTCGGGAATAAAATATTCGAACGTCTGTCACGTTCGGCGTTCGCTCGATTGTCACTCGGGACTTTTCGAATTTGACTTGAAGTGTGCGCGTTCGACGGTGTCGACCGGCGCGCGCACACTAACACATCGCGGGATAATTGTAATTCTTTTTCATAGGCGAATACACGTCTCATCTTTCATACATTATCCACTGACTCGCGTACTTTGACTGTTCCTCATTTTATCGTGTCCGAGCCCCGGATACCGCCACTCTCCGCGGGACTTGCAGCCGATTGCTGAAAGTCATAAACTGAGCGGCCGAGCCCGGCAAGGAGAGCCGGTGGTACGTGTGTGAGAATACACACGCACACGTAGACACACCGAGATAAAAGTAAGAGCACGGAGCTCTCACGTTGCAACAGGCCGCGGCAACTCGTGGTGTGAGTTGCCGTCGGGCGTGCTCGGTACGCCCCGGGGTGAGTACTTGCCGAGTAGTTACTCCCCCCAAAATACCCTGTTACACCATAAACACTTTATTCATAAGTTTATGTTACAATTTTTCGAAACAATTTTTAGCTTTTGTACGTAAATTCGTATTAAAATCGATGTAAGACTTCAAACCACTTTGTCTAAACTGCAGTCCTCTATGAAGCCTTTTTAATTACAAACATGCTTTCAAATATTGTCGTAAATTTCTATAATGAAATATACATTTTTTTTGCATATAAATTTGTGAATAACTTTTTTGTTCCTTTACAATGTTTAACGCAAAATAGTAAGTCTTTGTGCAAATCATGCAAGTTTTTGGAATAATCAAAATCAACTTCCAATACACAACCATGATCAGAAGTACTCGGTACACTTCCTATATCAAAAATACTAAAACTTCATTGGGGTAACCGAAATAAGATAAATATATATCCTCTTTTAGTCGATTATAATCTTTCATCTACTTATCATTCGCACAATCATACCTATTAGAACTCTGGCTTATACCACCCTGTACTCCTCGCTCGATAAACATAACAGCATGGGCAAAGGTGATCTGTAAAGACATTGTTCTTGAAATTTTGGACCTCTGGCTTTGACAACGGCAACGATTCCTACCAAATTTACAGACTTCCTTTCGTTTGCAAAATGGAAATTTGCTTTATATCCTTCATCACGTTCTAAAATGTGAAAAACACATCGAACAGCTCGATCAATATTTCCCAATCGCCCTTATGCTACTAGAATTCTAATTTGATTTTTAGATTTAATATTTTTAACAGTTGTTGTGGAAAAAATATAAATTTATAAAATTATAATCCCCTATTTTAACATTTATTCTAATCGACTATCAGGGTGATTCATCAAGGTTTTAGGTAAAAGGGCTACTTTTTTATTCATAGCTATTGTAAGAAAATTACAGTATAAATTATAAGAAAAGTTAAATTAGAAAGAGTGAAGTTATTTTATAAATTTCTTTTTAAACCTCGTGGAAATCTACTTTCGCGCCCTATCGATCGGGCACGAAGTCCGCTAATCACGCCCTAAGTACGTAATCAAGTGACGCACTAGCATCATGATGGCAATAACTTATACATTGCATTATCACTTTTTAACCTTTTATTCTCAACCAATAAGTAATAATTGCGAAAAATACTCGTACTCAAAATAAAATTATTAAATAATTTTAATTACGGTTGTCCACGAGTCAATTTTTATTGATATTCAATATAACGACGTTTCAGCAACTATTTGGTCGTCCTTTTCACGTCTATTTAGGATTATAATTGGAATATACAAGTAACGGGATTTTTATTAATAGTTCTCGAGAGATCACATACTTTGTTAAAGGGGGAGTGCCAATAAGGGGGGTTTTCGGCCCTACTACAAAATCAGCCAAAATATATAAAATGCATTGTATAAATTGTTTGAGCACAGGTAAGTTATATTTAGTCGATTCCAGCCTAAACGAACATCTTTCATTCCCTCCCCCCACCCTATACTTGCTATTTCTCCGACGACATCCTATATTTTATGTAGTGAAGCGATGCAAACAACAAACATTACAATCGAAAGCATCTGTAAGCTCTTTTCTTTTCTTTGATGCGTAATAAGATCGCGCTTTGATATGGACTTCTCCGGATTTTTTTTAAAGGTAAACATTTAATTTAAGATACTTACTTGAATTTAATTAATTCAGTTACTTTAAATTCAGAGATTGTTTGAGTTGTTTCTTGGCTGAACGCAATTGCAGATTGATCTGACGATTAGTTGTTCAGTGGACTCTGATGAAGTTTGTTCTGATGTACATAAATCTTCAAGCTTCTGAACTATTTGATCGTAACAGTAAGAGAAAACTTTATTTGTTTCATCCGGAGCTAAATTAGAGTCAATCATTTTGAACCGAGGAGCAAGTTCATCCAAAGGCTTGAAGGGTTTCTTTTTAGTTTGTTTGGCCTGTCTTGGCCTCATAATAATTGTTGGTCTCAAGAATAATTGTTATTTTTGACTGCACCTTTCACACGACCAGTGCCAAGGACACTCCGCGATTGGAGGTTCGAAACGCAACACTGCCAGGGCATCGGCGTTGAAGGAAAACGATAGGCCAATCTGCTGAGTCCGTTAAACAAGCGACGACGGCGATGGTGATGGATCTGGCGAATGACGAAAGCACGCACCAACTGCGGATGGGCAGCAGCGGTAATCAAGACGAGCCGCCGCGACGATTTAGGAAGGTGACTACGAGGAAGCAGCGGTGACGAGACCGAGGTGTCATACAATAAGACGACTGCAGCGGGCGTAGCAGCAGACACTTGCGCATGCATACTAGCTCCGCACCGAAACCAGCTACAAGGATGCGCCGCGACCTCTATGCTGCGAAAATATGCAGCCAGCACACGCACACAGGCACGCGCCAGGACGCGAGTAGCAACGAGAGCGTCAGGAAGCAGCACAAGCTGGAGTGGTTGCGCGGCTTACGAGAGGGAGAGAAATGAAAACAATGCGAAAGCACGAGAGGTGTGTACAAGCGCGAACCGACGCGCGCCTACATACTACCTGTAGAGCGGCGAGCGTGACGTTATCTGACGAGCATAGGACGGCGCACTATAATTCATTTGGACTTAGGTATGGACAAAATTAAGTAGCGCCTCGTGGAAAAAACATTTAAAAAAAAATAGTGTTTTGAAGCTTATGAGGAGCAGATTAAGGGAAAATTAATCAAATTTCACCAGCACCCCATTTATACCCTCAATATTGGGCCTGAAAATGAAAAGGGCGCAAGGCGCCGCACTATAATTACTTATTACAAATTCTTCTGCCCTCCTCAACCTCCCTCGAAAATCCTATCAGAATATATAATGTGTCTCGGCTTCTTTAAATGGCTAATCATACAATCTACTATATTAGTTCTAATTTCATATTTTATATTTTTATCTATACCACATTGTACTAAACTTCCTTCTACATTTTTATATAACTTCAAAAAATAATTTTTTATTTAAGGAATTACTGTAATTAAATTTTTGACCTAGGGCAATTATATCGGTGGGGATCTGAGTAGACCGAAGATTCATAAACATTCGCTATCAACATTTGTATTTGCATTAGAATCACTGCTCACCGGTAGTTTTTAATTTATGTTTTTTTACGATTTTTGTTTTCAATAATATTTATCTTTTTACTATGCATTACATTAAATTTCTCTAACATTTTTAATTAAATCTACACTGTGTATAAATAAAAGGTTCAAAAATTTCTTCTGGTAAGGAAACCTTACTTTTATGAAATGAGTCATGCATATATGAATCTTCTATTTCCCTATTCAGTGTTATTATTCGTTTAAACTTATAAACTGAATTGCTAAATTTTTTATTGTCAGTTTTACTATAAAATAATAAGTGTTTATGACTTTTTCATGATCTTTCGATTGATGTCGCTTCATTTCTTCATGTACTTGCAAACCTGCTCTCCATAGCTAACCTGTTTGGTGTAGTCATGCCCCATATGCTTTTGTTTTCGTCTTTTTACAATTTTAAAATGATTAATAATGTAATAAATACATATAGTTATAAGAAATTTTTTTTAGAAATTATTCTCCCTTCATCGTTCCAGGAATGATTGACAACATCGACAAACTTGAATATTCACAATATTGTTAATCTTTTTGCTAATGCATTAGAAGGAGATAATAAAAAAGGTGGTGATAAGGCTTTTTGTAAAGTAGCAAAAATTAGTAGTGATAATCAATAAAATTACTAAATCTATTGATGGTCGATATTTAAGTCCAATGGAGGACAACGACGTGAGTACTTGAAAATAAATTTGACCTTGAAATGACGTTTTCCAATGTTAAGCATTCTCCAGGATTTTTTTAACTATTTTTTAATTTATCACGTTCTCTATTAATCTTTTTAAATCGTGTACACATTTGGCATAGTCACTTCAAATCAAAATAAATTTATATCATATATCCATAATTATATAGAATCGTCACGTTACTGTATCCACAAAATTTTTTTTAATGTATGATTTTTCATTTCGAAACTGCCCTATCTCGGGAACTTTTTTAATCAAATTTAAGTTGGTAGCTCTGCACAAATTCTGTTATTCAGCAATTTGTGAAGTCCCGCACAACCTTTTGATTTATGTTATTTCTTAAATGTATTTGCATATAATTTTTTGTCATCATTTTGGGTCATTGATTTATTGTTATTTAGAGCAATTAAATAAGTTTGCACAATTCTATTCCGATTTTGATGAAACTTCGTATCTTAATGTATTTGGGTATGCTCTTTTAAAAAATGCCCATATTTTTTTCGAAAATTGCAAAAAATAACCTATTTTTTTTTTTGGAAACAATCGGAATTTTTTGAAATTTTTTTTTTATGATTTCAAAAGTAAGGGACCATAATAATAACCTTTCGAACTTACTTGGTTTTGTCCAAAAATATCAGTCCAACGATGTTTTAATTTAACGTTATTTTTTTCATTTTTCACACTTTAGGAGGGGTGGTAGATAAAAAATACCGGAATTTGCCAAAGAGTTTATTTTACCTATAGGGTGAAGTTATTTTTGCTCTAACAATAAGTAGTCAAAAACTTTTTTTTTTAAGTGTCCCAGTATCGTCGCCTCGGCGTTAATGAGTTAAGTTCAAGTTGGGTTAACGTGAAGCCAAGTGAGCGAAGTCAGGTCCGTCGCAAAATGCAAATGGCCCGAACCCTATTACATAAAATTATTTGCAAATACATTTAAGAAAAAATCAAAACCAATTAAGATAAAATTTTGGAAAAAAAAAAGAAAAATGCATAATTTCATCAAATTGCGGTAGAGTTCCACCTTAAGGGTTCTACCTACTTTCTCATTTTCAAAAAAACGATTTTTTTTTTAATTTGATTTTTCGAAAGTATACATATCTAAGAGTATTGTATTAAATTTTTATAAAGATCTGAAGAGTTTAAGTATGTTTTTCAACGAATGCAAAGTTGCTACCTGCGCGCGGTCAGCCGTACTATTTGACGTGTAATCTTCGATGCCGTATACCTGAGATTATTCGGTCGTACACCGTGCTCCCTTTTATTGCCTTCATAAATTTCTTATTTCTACATGTTCTCAGGTATAAAAAGATTATAATTCATTCTATTCATACATATATACAACTATTTTTAGTTGAAAAGAATCCCCTAAGCGCAACTATACCTATTCGACCCGAAATTTAAGGATACGTTCGCTTCCTCAATCAGCTGCTCCTATTGTTTGCTACACATTCCCGCTTATTCACAGCTGTCTTAAAGTCTTAAATGTACATACAAAGTATACCAAGTGAGAGAAATACACTCTTGTTT
>UELV01163573.1:0-10324 GCA_900490015.1 Megastigmus stigmatizans
AATTCTTTATATATATATATATATATCGGCCCGAGTATAAGGCTCGCAACATGCGTAAGTAACGCATTTCACAAGTATTTCTTTTATTACAGCTAAAGAAACTTATAGCAAAAAAACAAATACTCTTAAACAAGAAAATGTTTTACAATCATCTTAGTGAAAAGAAATACGAATAGCATAAATTTTCTCAACACACACACAAATATATATATATATATATATATAATATTTGCCTTCAGTATTTATTTTTAATGAATCACTCGTCGGAAATGATTTCGCACACCGTACTGTAGTGAAGACTATATATATATTTACAGAAAACTCCTCTAGTATTTCACAGCGACGCGTTAATGTCAAGTAGCGAGTTTTCGCTCGAAGTAAGGGAGTGCAGGAAAAGCGATATATAGTGAGGCTTCCAGGGAAAAGCTTCAGGGCAACGAGTCTCGCCGAATTCTACTGAACGTTTCCCAAAGCAAACGCGTCGTATGCGCAGTTTACGCGCGTCTAAGAAGACACTCTTCTCTCGCGGGCGCTCGCACGCAATGCATACACAGAGAAAGAGATAGAGAGAGAAAGAGAGAGAGAGAGCGAAGACGCGTAGAGAAATTAGAATTCACCGTAAGGACGTAAATACCCATTCCCACTTTATGTATATGTCCTACACGCGACAGCGAAAACCTATTTTAAGGCATGCGCAGACTAGTGCACTCGTCGTTTTTTTTTTAATTTCCTTGGAGAGCTGTACAGAGTGAGTGAGAGAGAGAGAGAGAGAGCGGAGAGCGGAGCCAGACTCTTTTTTTCTTCGCTCTCTCGCCCTCCCCCTCCTCGATAAGACAACATAAAACAAGTGGCCAAAGCAGGAGCAACAGCAGCCCGAACCACTGGCAGCAACCCGTGGAATACGAAAAGCCCACAATCGGAGACTCTTTTTTTCCTCTCTCTTACTGTTTCTTCTCCACTTCGGGGCGGTCTCTCTCTCTCTCTCTCTCTCTCTCTCTCGCTAGCTTGCGTCGCAGCGCATAATAAGGCAGTCTTTATTCAAGCGCCTTTTCCCGCGCGCGCACGCACATACACACACACACACACACACACACACTAACACGTGACCCACTCAATGGCCACTTTGGATTACGTATTCCTGCACTACGTCGTTCTTGTATGTTCAGTAAAAAAAAGACTGAGAGGGAGGGAGGGAGAGAGCGAGAGAGAGAACCTTCTATGTGGTGAGAGAGCGAGAAATTATCGTCGTCGTCGCACTGCTTCTGTCTCTCCTCTGTTTTTTTTCCTAATTTCCGTTCAAATAAATAGGTACGCGTTTTATATAGAAAAGCATTTACGGCTTTGTGGAATGAGCGTTGGATCAGGTCTTGGACCAGTAGCTGCGGCAAAACTGTATTTTTCACTTTGATGGCGTGTACGATAGCTTTGGGGGTTTTGCGTTCTGACTTAATCGTTCGTTGCTTTTTGAACGGTGAAAATCAACGAATCACGAATTCGCTTTACGACTTTTCCTATAATTTTCTTTGATAAACGGAGGCTGTATCGTGTAAGCGCGGTACACGCAATGGTAGGTTTTACTGCTTTAAAGTATATCAGAGTAGGACTTTTATCGCGCTTGCGTATAGAAATTAAAAGCCACCGCATTTTTGAATAACATGGAAAAATTCAGAGAATATTCTATTAGTTTACTGTCAAGCTTGAAAATTATAGTTGTAAATTCCAGAAAACATCTGCATAAATCAATATATACAGCACAAATAAATCCTTTTTTGAGACACGATTTTTTTTTTTTTTTTTTTTTTTTTTTTTCAAATATCGCATTCGAATACCAACATCCTAATTGAGGACGTTTTAGGTAGTAGATTGCAAATAGTTTTTGATTAAATTTAATAAATAAATCTTCCAATTTATTATTCAAAGCCCGGGTTTATTATGACAATTATGATTTTTTTTTCATTATTGTAAATAATTTTGTAAATAATTTCAAGATTTGAATCGTGGTATTTTCCTAGTCTCATCATTTTATGTATAGTAAGATTATACAAAAACAAAAACGATATAATATGTTTGGAAAACACATAAAGTAAATGAAAAAGCGTCGTGGGTGTAAATAAAAACTGTGTGAAGACATACAATAAAAAATAAAACCGCGTCGAGTATCGAATCTAATCTCTAAATAAAACCAGTCGCGGTGAGAGTAGAAATAAAAAATCAACCGACCCACGCGCGCGCGATCCTCTTCAAAAGACAAAAAAAAAACTATTCTTCGCGAGAGAAGCAACAACAGCAGCAACAGCGACTTGAACGCACTCGATAAATAATTCATGACACGGATCGAGTGGTGTGTGCGTACGTATAAATACATCGTATTTCCACTGTTCTCCTCTTTCTCTCGCGCGTGTGCACATAACTTTTCGACTTGTCCATTCCAAATGAATTACCAAAAAGCTGGAGGTAGTCAAAGCGAGTTTCATTATCATTCTGGGTTTAATGTACTGAACAAAAGTCTCTCTTCTCTCCGCGCGCGCGACTATACTCTCCTCGACTACAGATTTCAATGACGGAATATCCGGTTGAATCAGCTGGACGCGGCTCTCGCTACTACTGTGCCGTCCTTTTTTTAACTTTATCGCACACTTTTGATAAGTAAAAACGTCTGCTGATTACGCGGCTGAGTATATTAAAATACTCGTGCAATGCAGTATGACGTTAACGTTATGTGGTCCTAATAATCGCTCGTTGAATCACTCTACACGTTAGTGAGGGTAAATTTTAGTTTTTTAGGTTACTAATTGGAATGGATTTAGAGCAATTATAAGATGTAGAAAATTACCATATCATTAGTAGCATTCGCTAATACATTGCAGTTCGCTAATACATTCAAAGTATCTGAGGTACTTAAGAGAGGTAAGGTCTTTAACAGAGAACAGAGAGATTAGTCAGTATGTGAAATACGATTTGTTTCGAAATTATATCAATATTTATTAAACAGAACATGAATATAAATTTTATTGGCTTTTGTGAAAGAGCTTATTGATTGTATTTTGTCCTGCAGCATATAATTCCCTTATTTTAAGTCCACGTGTGGAATTTCTTTGATTTCGTATTTATATTTTATATAATACATGCCTGCCACCTTTTTATTGAGAGACAATAATTTGAAAGTTAAACAACGATGTATATCCTGCGAGTAGCTGCTAATTTCTACTGTTTATGCAAATTACGTACACAAAATTTTCATTTCCTCATTTTTAGTTGTTTGTAAATGTTGTGATCTTACACAGAATTCGTTGCACGAAATCGAGCAACATTGTACTTATTGATTAAATGCATTTAAAATGCTTTTAAAGTACTTCATTTCTTTAAAGTGCTTTTAGTTCTATTTTAAAAGAAATATATATACTTATAAAAACAGTTAATAACATTTTTATCGACTACACATATCCCGAGATCGTTCCCTCTTTCACAGACCTTTCCCACGGTTTTCCCAGCGACGATTTTTCCAATGTTTCCTTTAAATTTTTTCATTCGATCAATCTAATCCTATATCTAATTTACTCGGAAGCAGTCCAATAAAATTTAATCTTACCATGAAAAATCAGATCGAGTATCAAATACACTTCGAATATTCTATACTCCTAATCTCGCCCGGGAAGTGAGCTGGAAAATTATCGAGCTTTCGGTCGAAAGATGAGAGAAAAAAAGCACGCGGCTCAACGCCCAAAGGGGTAGGGATGATCCCCACTCAAAAAAATGAACACCGACCAAATACACACAGAGCGTGCAGTGCGTGCTTTGCTGACGGCATAGAACGAAACTGAGTATCAGTTTTCCCGGGGACGGTGTACAACATACACACACTTGTAACATCGGGATGCTGCTATTGCTGCTGGCATTGCTTTGATTTGTTGAGGTATAGGTGTGGAAATGTATGAACCATGTCGAGAGTTTCTGGTGCGCTTTTAGTGCTCTTGTGTGATCTTTGTTGTTGAACTATATTAATGGAGGTGCCGCGAGAGTTTGTTTGTGAATTATTGGTATAATCTATTTTCACTGAGTGAGCATGCGATATGCACTGAAATTGTTATTGAGAAATTCCTGTATTATTGCAATGCAAATATATTTGAATAAATTAAAAGATTCGACATAGTTGATCCATTATTTATTTTGCATTAATATATTTAATATACTAACGCATAATTTAGTAACAATAACATGGGAAACCACAAAAGTATCTTTCCGTATTCTCATATTATTATACCGTTTGCACGATCTCACATATTACGGTTTTACAAGTATGATTTTAATATTCATACGCCCGTAAAACTTCTAATTTTACAATAAATTACTTTATTTTATATTATGTTATATATTATTGTTATATTATGTAATATATTTTATATTATTATTGGCAACGATCTGTATACAGAAAGCGCGATAAGTGTTCACAAAGTGCACTTACATGGTACTGGTATCGATCAAGAATTTATTGATTATTCCGTGTACTTACGGCTAATCAGGAACTGGGTCCGTGACGACAACAATACAATAATATTCTTAAGCGCTATTCTGAAGTGAATTAAAGGCACTGATCTAAATGCAATAGATAATTATTAGGGCATTCAATTTATTCCCATAATGAGAAGAGACACAATTGTACTCCGGAATTCTAAACAAACGATCGATCCAATAAGGAATTCAAAATATATCCCACTCTATTTGACAATAAAGCAATACCTACCCACCCTTTCCGTGCGCGCAATTCAATTGGTTTGCAGCAACAAAGGCGCGAGTTAATTAAATGAAATTGAAAACACTTTGTTTACAATAGAGCGAATATATATAAAGCCAAAGTAATATTACGGACGAACGAGTATACATGTATGCCCATGTGTAGCTTCCCTGTAATTAAAAATATTAAAAACTTCAATTCGAGAACGATATTTAAAAAATATTATTGATTCTATAGTATTTGACCGTTATATACACAATCATATAGGTAGCGATGAAACATTTGCTTATTCAACTTGGCCGTTCAACGAGGTTTACTTGTAATTTACGAGGTTGTGTGTGCCGTTTCATACCGCGCGGCAAATACTTGTAATTAAACGCTAAAAACTCTAACCATACGGCTAAACTTTCTCATGGGAATAGGTATAGGATGGCTGTAGATTGTTATGAGACCGCAAAGTACGTCATTGGATAAATTAAGAAAGTGAACTTTGTGCGGTTAACTGTAACTGGGCGTTTCTTCTACTGTTTCGCCACACCTGGCTTTTTATAAGTTTTTAGACGTCAGGCGACAAAAAAAAAACGAACAAGGCACAAAAAATTTATATATACGAACATATTATTATAACTATTTCATTTTTTCGAGCTCTACCCTTTATAATCAATTCCCAAACCAATGAAAACACACACAAATCTGATTGTTAACGTTGACCCCTTATTATTTGGAACAAAAAAAAACTACAGCCACTGCGAGATAATATTTTTAAAGATGGTCGTTGTGTTTGGTGATTTTAGTGATGGGAAGGAAAGCAGCAGCGACAGCAACACTGCGATGCCGGCTAGGACTCTCGTGGAGCAGCAGCAGCAGCAGCAGCAGCATTCGAGCGGTTGCGCTGAGTCTAGCCGATCGACGATGATGATGACGATGACGATGGAGAGGCTGAGGAGCAGAAGAAGGACGCAAGGGACAAAGCCTACTGTCGCGAGCGCTCCCTTAATCCTTCACCTCGTCGTCGTTCTCTGTCTCCTATTAGCCGGTGAATGCACAGCCCAGTCGCAGCAGTGCGCCGTTGGCCTCACTACGCCTGGACGTGAGTTTTCCTTTATTTTTTGTTTTTCACTTTATATATTGGCTAACACGCGTTCAACTTGTGACTATAGTAAGTCACGTGGCTTCAGACCAGTCGGATAAATGAAACGAAACTGTGAATGTGATGCCGCTGGTATAGAGCCATCCATTTGAAATAAGTTTCGGTTTGAAAATAGAAATACTGCGCACGAAGCTAAAATGAGACTAAATTATCGATTGAAAAAATACACTCTAAACACTGTTATATTTAATGTTCGATATATATATTCAGATATACAGGGTTATAGAAAAAATGCATCACTTCATTTTGAAATATAACGTACATGTATTCGTTAGCTTTTGGTTCTGAACGTTCAAAAATTGTTCTCTTTATTTATTTTAGTTTGCATTCCCGGAAGATTTTCTGGTATGGGTCTGGTATTGACTTACAGAAAAATGAAACAAAAATTCATTGCGTAACAGCATTTCCTTTTTTAATTTCACGTTTTTACAATATCTGCTTTTATATGAGTTAACCTTTATTTTCGTATACTGTGTTATTGGTAAATATTGGTATATCCCGAATAAGCATTTTTTTTAATTTTAATTATTCGCGAAAAAATAGCAATTATAAATCGAGTTACACGGCCATCTATTGCGTACTGTCAATTAATAAAAATTCAGTCTCCAATGATTCACCATAAAAAGTGACTTGTGAAAAAGTATGAAAATAAAAAAGACTTAATGTCGTTGTATTCTTAATCGCCATCTGTTCTCGATCTTTCGCCGATGAATCGCGCTCGTAAAACTAAGATTAAAAAGAAAAAAATTTCTCGTCCTACCGTACCACGCATCTTGGGCAATTTTTAGCCAACCACGTAAACGAAAGACGGCGCGTGTACAAATGTATAAATGTAGTGTATATATAAATGTCAATGGAACATTCCGCATTGAATTGACCGATGAAAAGTGATGGATTTTTCTTTTAATTTGCTAAATTTTTGCCATCTGTTATGAGTTAACTTGAATGCATAAGTATATATATACCGATAAATATATTGTCGGCTTGGTGGGAAAAGATGCTATCTCAAATTTCAGTTTGGAAAAGTTTTTATCACAACTTTTCGAGTCACAAAGGTTTTATCTCAACTTTTCTCGTCGTAAAGATTTTATCTCGCGAGTCCTTTGTTATTTCGTGAACGTTAATTTTTGTTCAAAGGGATATAGGTACCAAAGACCTTTTTTATTTATTTTTTTTTTTTCATTTACAGAGCATATAGTTTTATTATGTATAAAATTTTTCATATAAAATTTCACATTTCTGAAAATTCCACTGATTTAAAATCGAAAGACAAAAGAAACATGTCCACGATTAAATCCTTTTGGCCCCGCAATTGACATAGAACCTTTTCTTTACACCGAGCATATAATTTCAATTCGTGTATAATTTTATATTCTTTATACTGACAACTGTTTGTATAGCCTTCGAATTCAAATATTTGAATAGAAAAAAAGTAATAATATTATCGGTCTGCAAACAAAATCAGAATCGGTCTCTTACAAAAGAATTCATTTATCGCTCATCGATCCGAGCTTGGAATACTCCCCGTACACGCGTATACGGACGTGGGAAATGTGAAACAAGGCGCAGAACTGCATCGGCGAAACGCTGGAAAGGCGAACGAGAGTAAGAGAGAGGCAGAGGAAGTGCAATGCGCGAGAAAGAGAGAGAGAGAGAGAGAGTGTAGTTGCAGCGCGTACGTGTCCCTCGGCTTTTGGAATTCGCCTCGGCTAAATCCATGCATCTATATTTATATCTCGGCGCGTCGCAGAACGAGAGAGAGAGAGAGAGAGAGAGAGAGAGGCGACAGACTCTGAGGACAAGATGGATAGATTCGCAACAAACAAGAGACTCTAACTTTTGACCCGCTCGCATGTGCACGTATCTATATATATATACACGTTTCCTCCGTCGCGTTGAATGAAGATTGTATTCGCGAGTTCGTGGAAGCTCGTGTTTTTCGCGCAGCGCTGAAGGTGAATTATGGGGGCTTCTCTCTCTCTCTCTCTCTCTATGTTTTTTTTTGTCTCGTCGGTATTAAATAATGCATCCGTGGACGTTTTTGTCTGAGTCGCGCGCGCGCACGCGGATTTTATCTGAGGGGAATATCGTATGGACTCAATGGAGGAGAGAGAGAGAGAGAGAGAGAGAGAGAGAGAAAGAGCCTATGGAATTGGGAATAAGACGCGGAGACTCTGTATAATAGGTGGCTTCGGTTGGAATCTGTAATGCTCGTTTGAGGAAGCGACTTATTTGAAATGTGGATGCGGGACGCGGCTGTCTCCTAACTGTTTTGTATTCGGTCGAGACTTTTGCGCTCTCTATACGTCTGCCAGTGACTTGATTTACTTTTCCACAATGATGTAGGAAATTCTAAAAGTTCGCTTTATATACAACCTTAAAGGAAAAAAGTACACGTATATATAAAAATTTCTTTATACCCTGCTATAGAAACTTAATAAACGCACCAACGCTAATCGCATAGACTTGTAATGAAAAGACGGAAGGAAAAAATATGTCGAAACGAGACTGAGGAGAATGTTTCTTTTAACGAATGTTCGCAGGTACGTGGCCAGCGGGCGACATAGTACTGGAGTACGGCAGCCCCCTGAGCATACTGTGCATCCTGAACAAGACGTTCATCGAGTCCTCCTTCCCTACCAAGAACTCGTCGGATCTCGTGTTCTTCAAAGGCCAGCGACAGATGGAGCCCGAGTACATAACCGTGATAAACGAGACGACGATAAGGCTTAATATAAGCAAGCCACCGCCCGAGAACGCCATGTATTACTGCAAGCTCAAGCTGGACGAGAACTACGAGAAGGGCTACGAGGCCGTGTGTCTCAACAAGGTCGTCGTAGGATGTAAGTTTTTCGGCTAATAGCCCACCGCAAATTTGGCCCTCGAGCCTTTTCACATTGCCATAGCTATTTCCACACTGATGAAATATCCCGTTTGTGGTGTAGCATTCTTTTCTCCACTTTGATTAACAACCAGTAGTAAAAACATTTCAATGCTATTTTTGAAGTTTATTGATTTAATTTTCGAAAACTTTTGAAACTTGAGTTGTTTATCATTATGAACCATTAAATATGCATTAAATTTGGAATTCGATTACATTTCTTTCATTTAAGGTCGATAATTCCATTAACGGCTTCTATACATGCAACAATTCCAAACATATGTGAGGATTTATTTTCACCCCGTGGTTATTGTATCCGCATGCTAAAATCTGGCTATGCGCGCTTATTTAAAGGGTATGTGCTATAAAGCCGGAAAAATTTTAATTTCGTTCGTAATTCACAGAGATTTTTATCTTCGAACCTGTTGATGACCAATACCTACTACGTAATACGTTTACATCATTATCGAGGTGGTGACACAGAGTTTTTTTCAAAAATTTAGTCTATCTTTATGCATTTCGTTAGATGCAACAAGTCGGTAAGGTAGAAAATTTCGAATCGTAGCACATCCTCTTAATGAAATTAATGCAACATTTGAGAAAGCATATAACGAATAACATATGAATAATTGAAGATTTAATGAATTTTAATTATTTTAATTGAAGCAAAATCGGATCAGAATATTAAATTAACATGAATATTACATGTACACGCATTATGCTTCGATGCTTTTTCAGAAATATAATAATACGAACAATAAAAGCTTGTATGGCCTGCAAAATAGTCTGTAGTAAATGCGTGTATCGGTTAATCCTATGATATTAGCTAGAATAATATTTATTTCCGAATAGTTTATGAAATCTAGGAGTACACAATGTGTCGGTCGAAAAATCGATGCGAGCTGAATATGTATCCGCCGCGGGCTATATAGAAAAACGTCGAGAGACCGTTTAATATAGAAAATAAGTGGTAAACCTATATCGAAGAATGTAATCAGTTCGGGATCGTTGGGCAACAATGAAAAAAGCCTCGTTGCAATTGCTCTCGAACGTCCGCGAAAGAAAAGTCAATCCGCGAACACCGAAAGATCGGACGAATCCTTTCGCCTCGCGACCTCAAAGAGAAAGAGAAAAGGAGTCGGCGCATAAACGCGCGCATAGTTTCATTAGCCGTGCCGATATATAAACAGAAGGAGAGAGAGAGAGCAGCGGCGAAGGAGAGGCTCGTGTCTGTGTTCGCTCTCTCAATAAGTCATAAGATCTCTTATCGAGCGCTTCCTTGAAAAAGAGACGATCGCGACTGCATTATGTACTCGGAAGGGAGGCCGGCGGCGTTTCAATAAGCATTCGCCTTCTACGTCGCCTTAGTCGTCGTCGACGACGACGACACAAAATCGAACAGCGAGTGACACACACACACTCACACACACGAGCGAGGAGCACAGAGAGAGATAGAAAAATTCTGGCTGTGCGGCGGCTTATGCTTTTTGACCATTTGCTTATACAGAGAGAGAGAGAGAGAGAGAGAGAGAGAGAGAGAGAGAGAGAGAGAGAGAGAGAG
>UELV01163574.1:0-10547 GCA_900490015.1 Megastigmus stigmatizans
AGATATCAATATATCAGCTTAAAATGGAATAAATTATAATTAATCAGCAAATATATCATTTTAAAATAGCCGAGTCCTTAGCCAGTTTGCGTTTCAAAACTGTGGCGAAATAGACAGGGTTATTCGTCTGCTAGACGGGTAAGCTCGGTTAAAAACTCGCGTATATAATCGGTAATGGCTAGTGGCTGGTCATCAATTCGGCTAAATTTCTACCAGGGTAGTTGTATAATCATTGAATTAATTAAACATTAATTTAATTAGTAAAAATATCGCAAATTATAGATTATAATGTAAAATCCGACTATTATAACATAATAAAAAGCCGCAATAAAGCACCTACAGCATCATTAAAGGGTCAATAAAATTAATGAGCAGACACAGCATTATCTACGAAACAACCCAACTCCGTCGCTAATTTACAATTACAAAATTCACTCGAAAATCCAGATAAAATCTTCAGCGGCATATACACTCGGCTATATAGAAAATTACAACGCGGCGCATAGGATCATACAACTATACAGACGCACATGCCAAGTGTATAAACGACATGAAGAGAGTACAAGAAAGAACGATCAAAGTCTCGAGACACACATATAGCAAGACCCCTATACATCTCTCTCTCTCTCTCTCTCTTTCTCACTTGCTCGTGGAGATGGCGCATGTTCCGCTCTAGATTCCTCGCGTCTCCCCCAAGTTCAAGTTCGCTCTGGCGCGTCGTGTCTGCGAACTCGCGCCTTCTATCTCTCTCTCTCTCTTTCTCTCGTACACATTGCACACGCGGAGGTCGCGCGTGGAAAGAGAAAGACCGACGCACTATATACCAGGGGATTCCCCTCTGTATCTCTCTATCTCTCTCTCTCGCTCTCTCTCTCTCTCTCTCTTTCCTTCGCTATGCAATCTACATATATATATAGAATTCCTTCTTGCAGGCTTTACCGTATATATGGGAAATGAAAGAGTCGGCGGATATACGTGTAGACGCGAGGTACGCGCCCGTGTATGTATATATATATACCGTAATTAACGATTTGCAATGTTAATCGTGAAGAGAGAGAGAGAGAGAGAGAGAGAGAGAGAGAGAGAGAGAGAGAGAGAGAGAGAGAGGATGTAGCGCTTCGTGGGAAAGCCGCTCTCTCGCAACGCGTGGATTTTGGTGTACGCTATATATATATATATATTACGAGTCGACGTGCATATATGTATACTAACTTCTCTCTCTCTCTCGCTCGTTCCGTCTCTGCAGTGGGTTAGTCGACAGAGGCTCTTTTACATGGATTGCACTGCGACATTTTTAAGTGGCGTGCGAAGAGAGGCCCGCGATATACATATACATATATATATTGTAATGCGTTTGTATGCATATATGTGTGTCTGTGTGCGTGTGTGTGGGTGGACGACGAAGGATGATGGATTTTTACGCGATGACTCGTGCGCTGGAGAGGCTCCTTACAACCCTGTGTTATATATATAAGAACTTTGTGTATCTGCGTGCCGCTGAGGCTTTGTGTCAAAGGCTTCTTCTTCTCTCCTCTTTTTTCCTCCCCGATGCATTGTCGACGAACAAAGAGAATTATATAAAAGTATGCGAGTGCAAGTTTGGCGTCGGACTGTTTTACGAGAGGTGGATATTTTTGGATTGGTTATATGTGCAGGGACCTTCGATATAAAAATGTATGGGCTGTTGTCTATAGAACGATTATGCCATTTTAGCACTTTATACATATATACACACATGATTAATTGTATACTTGTGCGTATTGTATAAATATATTCTGAAAATCATTTTAAGCCCTTTCTATATATATATATATATACGTATTAATATTACGAGAGTGAGCTCGAACTAAAAAATGTATCTATAAAAAAATACACTATATTATAATAAAGCTAAGCAGCTTCTAGAGTCGTATGTAGAATCTAATAACTCTAAATGCTTAAGTTTTTAGTTTTTATTTTTCACGTGCATCAACTTCTGGCACACATAAAACAAACGATTCCACAGTGCGGAGGAAAGATTTCCCTGCGCCGCGCACCAGCAGGAGTAGGATACTGTTGCTATACACGCCGCATTTTCCATAGCAATGAAACCAGACCAATCTCGCTGTAACCTCACTTAAAAAATTCCTCCTCGCTCGAATTACCATACGTATTATCCCCTTTCCGAGAATCAATCTTGACTCTTGAACGAATATGACCCTTTCGCCATGTATATTATAAGCGTATTCATTCGGGAAGATCTTTCCTCGCTTCTCAACTTCCTTCCACATTCCTCGATTAATTTATTCATTCGCGGCAGACAAACTTTACTTCCTTCTATCGACAAAATAATAAAATAACCTTCCGATATACATCGAGAATCGATCTTTCACCACTGGATTTTCTTCGGTCAAACAGTATAGGAGATGAACGAAAAAAAAAACAGCGGAAATAGGGGGAGGGGAATCGTTGCATAAACTTGGTGCTACTTATCACGTCCATCGCTCGGTTACAAGCTCGGAGGAAAACGGGTCTCGATCTCTCAAGAGCTACCCACGAGAGAAGAACAGCAGCAGCAGCAGCATCAGCCGCTTGTAGAAGAGCTAGAAACACACACACACAGAGAGAGAGAGAGAGAGAGTGAGAGAGAGAGAAGGAAGGATAAGAACCTGCTTTCAACCTGCCACCTGTCGAGCCGTTATATACCCGGGGCTCGCGGAATTCAGCCCAGCGTGTGTAAACGCGTGCGCGGCGATTCTCTCTGTGTATGCTTGCAGTGTGTGTATATATGATACTTGCTGCCGGCGCGCTGACTTATAACGTATGGATCCATCGATTCGACTTGATTTTTCGTTGGTGCGACGACTGTTGCGAAGATTTTCGAGCTATAATGACGACAAAAGCTTATAGATGTGATTACACGAACGAATGTTCGAATGTTCCTTCTATGCATTTTTCAAACAGTAATAACATATTCGATCGATGTCTCCCGAAAGGATTGTCTCCCAAATGTTTTACATCGAATTTGAATCCCGACGTCGTATTTATTGATATTTTTGTGGAAATTCCGAAGAAATTAGGCTACAACCACACATTTTTCAGCTTGGAGAAATGAAATGGATGCGACAGACCTAAAATGAAGTCAATTCCAAAAGCGGCCGAGTGACGCAATGAAATTTATATTCTTGTGTACGCGGTGATGTCAATGGGTATACTAAATTACGCGCCCAGGAATGCCGCCGTACACATGAGCCTATAACGAAGAAAAAAAATCATGTATATAACATATAACTGTTGATTGAATCAAATCGTTTCATAAACTTGAATTGTAACGTGCATTCTCCAATTGAAGAATTAACAAAAATATAGAGGTTCTATCGATAGAAAATCTTAATTCCAACATGTACATACTTTTTATTTTTAACAAGAAAGAAGAAAATTTTCAAATTTAATAACTACCCAGAAATCAACCCATTAATCGATCGCCGAATCAGCTTCCATACAACAACGATCAATCTCCAGAAGCCCATAAAAGCGTCATCGACGAAATGACCCTTCCCTCCAAACCAACCATTTAAAGCTATACCGTCAAGCAATATACACCGTCCTCCAACAAGACTATCGCACCGACCCACTCACACACACACAATAGACCCAATAGGCCATAAATCGAGCGAGAGCAGCCCGCGGACGAAAGTTGAAATTCCGTGCGAACGATCCCAAAAGCGGTCCTAATCGCGTACTACACTGGCGTCAAAATAACACACATCGTCGTTGTGGAGTTTCGCACGCGTTCTCTCTCTCCCTCTCACTCGCTTTTCACGATATTCAGGCCGCTGCTATATATACACGACGACGTCTCTCCTCCATGCGGCAGCCGCCCGAGAGAGCCTGGCAAAAACGGAAATTAAATGCGGACTCTCTCGCTCGCAGAGAGCGACCGCGACGTCGCGTGGCCTAATTTTTCCCCGCCTCGGCTTTTCCAATTGATCGCTTCTTATATATGTGGCGCGCTTCTGTGTGTGTGAGTGTGTGTGTCGAGCTCGACTGCAACCGAGGGAAAAAGAGACATTTATACGCACACACACGCTTATACAGGCGATTTCTTTCTTTCGATCGGTGAATTTCACGTTTCTTTTCTTTTTTCTTTCTCTCGCCGCGTGCAGTGTGTGTGTGTGTGTGTGTGTGCGTATGTGTGTGTGTGTGTGTGTGTATGCCAGAGTTTCTCTGTCGATTGTTCAGCGTCGTTTGAAAAGTGTCATTTAAAAACTCATAGACAATGCAAAATCGAAAGTAGCTGAGCAATTTTCGATGGATGAAAATTTAGAACGGTCGAGCAAACTTTCGAGAAAGCCATCGGTGGAAGGTCTCTAATTGAGTGTCTGATGGGATACATGTTAATTTAATGTGTGATTCGAGGAAAGTAGGGGGCGACGGATCATCGGAGGAGGAGACATCTCGGGTGACCCTATATAGTGTGTATAGGGTGAGTCAGCGTCTTTTTGTCCAAAATTCGATATGTTCTCGGCCGGAGAGTTGTGTGCATGGTGCGAAATGAAGACCTGCTTGTCTGCTCTGGTGTGTGCAGGGGAAGGAATTAGTCGCCGAGCGATATTAAACACTGCTTCGTCGTCGTTCAACGTTTAATTTCTTCAGCAGACTTAGATTAATTTGATCGATATTCTATTCGGTAATTTTATTACGAGGGATTATACAACATGAATTTAACTTTATACAATAGCAGTATATTATTGTTAAGATGCTAAAATTTCACTAAGATTTGCTTAACAACATGGGTATATTTTGCTCAACTTCTATTTTGGTAAAATCTACCCGAGTAACGTAGGTAATGCTAATTGCTTACAATTTTATTCCGTGGTGTTTTGATGCAATGTTTCGTAATGACATTTAGTTATCTATACGCTAAAATCGATAGTAAGATTGATATAGGAGCGCAACGTGTTTATCAAGTTAAAATGAAATTACTGAATCAATTATAATGATTGGACATGTTGTGCATATCATTCCGATTACAATAAATGCTAATATTCGATGCCAACTTGGTGCTTAATAGCTCTTTATTAACAAACAATGTAGGTATTTTAGAACTACTAAAATGTTCCATATTCCTTCCTAGACGACATATAACAATTTCTGTCATCTTTTTATTAATTAATCTAAAAAACTAGAGAGTACTTATAAAAAATTGAAAAAGTTAAGCTTTCATCATTGTAGGATAAAATAGATGCTAAAGGCACAAAAATAACCGAGACAGACACAAAAATCGGAAAATCTGAAAAAAAGTCGATACCTATATTATGTAATAAAAAGTCATAACATTTCGATCTATAATAATTTGATTCTTTTATAAGTCTAATTATACTTTGCATCATCTTGAGATCTACTTTCTCGTACCATCTAATCATGCACTTTTCACACGGCATAAATTCGATGAAAGAAAGCGAACGGAATGAGCGAGAAACGAAAATATCTTAAACGAAGCCTTGTCCCACATAACAACTTCATCGGGCGAATTAAAAAAACAGGGGAAAATGTGTATCGTGGACGTGGAGAGTGACGTCCTTATCTCACCCGATCGCGATCTGCATTGTCATGGCGTCGATATTATGCAGTAAGCATAAACTTATCGTCTCTGTAAACTGCCTGAATTATTGTTTGATAAGCATCACGTGGAAAATTACGAGAATAAGTTTTTTTTATGTTCCTTTAGGCAATGAAAGTGGATGGATCCGATTAGCAGTATTAATGTACATGGACATACCTATTGACAAATAATATTTTAACATGGTGAAGTTTTCGAATGTTTAGGTTATTTTACAGGCCATCACAAAATCAAGTTAATCTAATTTGACGATTCAAGCTTTTGTAGTTTTAAAGGGTACTTAATTAAAAAAGTATAATAGCACTGAAGATTGAAAGAACTTAAAATTAATTACGAAATTTTGAAAGCATTTTCTGACCTACATTTTACCAATACAACCTCAATTACTTTTTGTGATACAAAAATTTGTAGTCTACATATTAAAGTGGTTTACTACTCGAAGCGAAATTATCTCGTGATTTATGAGATCTAGATATGTAATTCAGCTTTATTCTAATCTAATCTGATTCAAGTGCGAGAGCGGCTATCAAGTCTTTTTCCATTTAATGGATATAAAGTATCCAACATTATGAATATTGTGTTATAAATCTGAAAAGGATAAGAAATTTCTTCTCTTCCAATATAAAGTAAGCCAATTGTTTGGACCAAGTGGAAATATTACCGCAATTAAGTGTCAACTGGTGCGACATTTTACTAAAAAGATTTTCTTACACTTTCTCAAATTTAAAGAATGAGAGACCTGAAGAAACTGATTCTATACCTGAAGCAAAATTGTGAAATATTTAATACTCATTAGCATCGACAGGATACGGCCATTGATGTTTAACGAAGTCTTTGATTGTTACCAGGTGTGTCCCAATCGTTTTTGCTGGATGTAGAACATTGAAATAGAGAAATAAAAACGCAATACAAAAGTAATTTGGATAGCTCAACACTATGATCCTTTGTAGTACTTAAATGAGTTTTAGAAAAATGTAGCTAATGAAGAAAACGAAAGCCAAATTTGAAGAGTATCAACTTTTTTCTCATCATATCCAATGTTTTGAATAAAATAATATTAATAGTCAATAAACCAAATTAAATTTAAATTTCATGTTTCCATTTTATTATTCGTTTGGATGAAGACACTATTTGCCGGAATAATTGTTTTAAGGTAAGATAACGTTAAAATAACTATACTAAAATAATCAAAGATTCGAAATTAAATAACTAAAATTATATGTAGATGAAATCATTCTGACATAAAAATTACTTATCCGTATCAAACTCAATCGTTATTACCTAATAACATTTTCGCGTCTTTCACAATCAATTTGACAGCTCGTAACTCTTATCATACGCAATCAATGAGAAAAAGAAAAACCAACACACCATTTCCACAGAATCAATTCTCTTGGTTCGGAAATCCAGCAAGGTATAACCACATAGTGTCCCGAGTCCAAAACCGGACGCTTTTTCACATAGCTCGAACAAAGGAAGAAAAAAAGCTCTCCCCTTGTCCTCGGGAAAACACAAGAGGCCTATCCCATGGAAAAATGCGCTACGTAGCACAAGAGCTGCTCGAAACAATTGTCTCCATTCATCCAGCGCTAAGCGAATGTCTATAATGCACATGTTCGTATATCTCTCGAATTGAGATACACAGTGTGTTCTTATCGCGTTTACGAGCTTATCTTTAGTCCTTATACCCCGGCCAGATGACAATCTCACTTTTACGGCGGGAAGTGCCGGTGTAATACCTATAGGTATATCGAGATTTTTGAAAATTTTAGGATAGGAGAGCCGGATGTGCGCTGGTCACGCCCTATACAGAGTGAATCCTTCGGTTTACGTGTACGTGGGCGTTGTCGCGTGATGTTTATATGTATGCCTATATACAGTGGGGATTATATCTCAGGCCGCGTTCAGGAAGTGCGCCGTTTGCATCGATACTTTGACAAGTTAATCGCGCTTGAGAAAATGGCCTTTTGCGTAAGCGATCGGTTTTCTTAATGAATGGGACCGATTATATTTGCCGAGCTGATGCTGCTGCTGCTGCTGTTGCTGGAATTCAAATGCTTCACGAGACCGGGCAAATCCGTGCAAGCTCTCGATGGGCTCGCGCGATAATTTGAGAATTGCTCTAGAAATGAGGTCGTTAAAGAGCTATATTTTCTCATTTTCAGACAATGCGAGGGAATATTTTTGACGGTAAGTGGATGTGCGCTGAGACTGATTACGTAGTTCCTGAATAAGACTGATTTTCGATTGAGATGATCTATACGTGTAAGCAATTATCGTACTAGAGTTCAGAATTGTAAAGTAACAAGGATTATTATTGAGTGCTACGGTTACATGATGCTTAAATTGTTCAAAAATAAATTACCAAATTATTAGATGTAAAACAATGCTACGCAAAACGATTTTATTTCCAAAAATTCAATTTAATGGGTCACTTTAATTTTTGTTTTATAAATTTGTCCTTTTGTAACGAGTTACTTTGAAACCGATGAATCGATTATCGTGAAACATACTTTACGAGCAGTGAAAATCTGTTTTTATATGCCAAACATTGTAATAAACTTAAGTATGTTCGCAAATACGTGACTGATATTCATATTATTGCAGTAGAATACTATTCACATCGCATGGGATATAGAGCCGGCATCATGGGAACGAGAAGAGACCTATGTATATTATGAAGAAGGGTTCTACCCAATCGATAAGTGTTCTGAATCATCCTAACAATACTCGTCAAGATATTCTTTTTCGATAAGACTATTATGGTTGAGGGGATAATGGTAAGTCTGATTTCATGCTAACCTCATCATTTTTACTAGATAATTTGGTAAAAATAGTTTAACTATATAATTTCACGTTTGAAATTGTAGTTAATCTGAAAACAGGCAAAAATATATTTTTGTAAATTGTACAAAATACAATGATATTTATATTAAGGCTTTTTGTTTTTGTTGTTGCAGCCAGCGGTTTTACGAGCTCATTTCGAAGAACGGAGATATAAAAAAAATCGTCAAGTTGTAAGTTCCGGCCTGCCGAAGCCCACGCCTTGCTTGACTATAATTATGACAAACCTTCTGGAAATACGCCAAGTATATACGAATAATTGTAAAATCTCTAATGCATAATCATATGGTTTTTAAAGATCGATCATTAGAAATACTATTTGACTTCGAAATTCGTTAGCAGAATGAAGTTCGTAAAAGCTCATCTAAAAATAATGTAAAAATAATCCCAACAGCCGACACAGCTACGAATCCCAGACCGTAAACGTCACGTTGCAGTCAAACTAATTAAAGCACCCTGAAAAGTTCCGAAAACTCGGGAAACATTCCGCGCATGCGAGCGAATAAAATGTAGCTTTCACTTTCCGAGCGAAGCTTCGGCAACGTCAGCAGCATCAACAGCAGCATCCTGCAGTCGCAGCAGCAGCAGTAGCAGGAGATGCTTTTCGAAAGCGCTGGAGCTCTCGGATCGATCGCGGCTTCTCTCCTCTCCTATATCTCTCTCTCTTTCTCTCACGTTCCAGGGGCTCTGCACGTACCACACCCAAAAGCCTCGGTCGGGGGCGATTCTAGCCGTGAGTCCCCCCGCCACGGTGCAGGAGAGGGTATTCACCACTACACACGAGCGTACGTCTGTACTGGTCTGCCTCCTATACAGTCGATCTTTTTATATATATACATTTACTTTGTCTCTCTTGCAGGAAGGACTGCGGCTAGTTCGTTGACTTGGCTGAACTTCTTCTTTTTCCTTTTTTCTCCTCTTACACTTGCTTTCGCTTCTTTTTTGTTTCCTTGGGAATTATTTAGATCTTACTGTAGCTGATTGTAATCATTTCATTGTAAATGAACGTTTGCAGTAAAAAATTATTTTTTCTTAGATGATTAAACGACTTTGAATTAGAGTTTGAAAACGTTTTTATGTAATTATTGCATGACTTTATTATTATTTTTAATAACAGTAAAAACACAAAAAAGAATTAATATAGATGTAGTAAATAAATAACATATATTAATTAGTTATTTCTACATTTTGCTTGAATACCTTGCTATATTTTTTATATATTGCCACAATGACGTTAATGTATTAGGGGTTACATACGCTGATTTGAATAAAAAATTCTATTAACTGTATAAACTTTTATTTAATTTCAATAAATAATTATTGCTTAAGCAATTAAGAAAGCAAAAGATTTTTTCTTTTACAAACGTGAGCCTTATTTTTCAGTTATGCAGTATTGAGATTTATCTTATTCACTGTAACTAAATTTGTTTATAATTATTTTACAGTAACGAACAAGCCTCAGTATCAACAAATGAGCCTTTAAAGAATCAACAGAATTCTTTATTGATTTAACGTAGCATCAAAAAGAGAAAATTATTTTAAATGATAATGATAATTCGAGTTTTGAGGCAGTGAATTTAAAAATATTTTTTAAAGATACTTTCTCAATTTATGACTGAAATAGATAAAAAATGACAGGAACTGACTGTAGACTTTTGCATTTCTTTTGATCTATTTAAAGTTCTTCACGCTAAATTATTTAGAGTGAAAATCCACTCTATAGTTGCCTTTAATTTTCTTTTAGAGTGAAAAGTAACTCTTATAGAGTGAAAAAGTCTATCTAAAAATTGGAGTGAACAATATCACTCTAGTATTAGCGTGTTTTATAGTAAGCTTAAAATTCATTCTAAATTCACTCTGATGGTAGAGTGCGAATAGGTACGAACAATACACGTGTCAAATAATGGAAAAAATTGTCAATTTGCCAGCAGTAAGTATCTCATTATTAATATATTTATTAAATAGAAGCAGTTTTTCAATGTGAATATTATTATAGTAAAAAGAAAATCTGTATATATTCTTAGATTTGTAATGTAAAGATATTCTAACCTCGAAATTTTTCTTATTTCACTTTTAAATAGAGTACAATCAACTCTTACAA
>UELV01163620.1:5476-20364 GCA_900490015.1 Megastigmus stigmatizans
TGGATGGTGTGCAGATACTCTCAAAGCCTTTACAGTCAAATTTTAAAGATGACAGTAGAATGTACGTTGATGCCTATCATACCCTATTTTCGGGCACAGGTATGCATTTCTTAAATTTGGGGAATGGAATCAAACGCGAGGATTATACTCACGGCTATTGTCTCTTTGCCTTTGACTTGACGCCTGATTTATCGGCCAATGAAGACACTCATTGGAATTTAATCAAGACTGGCAGTGTGAGGATCGACGTGAGATTTGACGAGCCCTTGGCTGTTGCTATAAATTGCATGATTTATGCTGGGTACGACAATTTATTGGAGGTTGACTCGTCAAGACAGGTTCTTGTCGATTATAGTGGTTGATAAAGCGACGATAGGTGGCGCACACATTGATAAATACACGGACAAAACGCCTTGTGAGCCAGTTTAACCACAGATCTCGAAAGAGACGGTCATCATGGATTTGGTAATTGATTTTCAGTGCTTTAAAGACAATAGAGACCGTGTGGTTTCCAAAGAGGTTGCTATTTTCGCTTTGCATGGGGACTTTAGTGCGCATTGGATAGTGGCGCCAAAATGCAACTCGAGATTTTTACTTAAAGACATTGCGAGACAGAATAATTGGCTAACTATTAATCATCACGGATTAGATTGGCACGAAGGAGATATTAGCGTAAAGCAGCTGAACACGAACTTGATGGGAATTTGCCAAAGAGCCGGTAAAATATATGTGCGTGGCAAAGAAAATGTGGCTTTGCTCAGCAAATTGACGACACGAACCGTTGTTAATCTGGAATTGGAGAAGAGTTGTCCATCTTATGACAAAATTGGCTGGTGCGAAGTATTGCCTTCAACACATTATCAAGCCTTACCATTTACGATATAGTTGCGCGCTTAACAATGCTTATCGCCTGAGGAATTGGTTAAATTCACACGGCTACAAAAGACAGGATACAATAGAGCCTATATTTGAGCCACCATTGAACCTCTGCGATGAATACGATGGAAATTTTTACACGACTGTCTCAGATAAAATTTCACACTGTGGGAGTGTATCCTGCAGATCGGATCCCTCTCACTTGGACGAGGCCAGCTGCTCTTGTATTTAATACAGAAGAACATAGGAGGAGTGGTATGCATTGGGTTGCCATATACGTGACAAAAGACGGTACTGGCTTCTACTTTGATAGTTTTGGCAACCGGCCTCACATTTCACACTATCTGAACCGTATACGGAGAAACTGTAAAAAGTTTAAGTGGAATAATGCTCAATTGTAAAGCTATTTTTCTGCTGTGTGTGGACAGTATTGTACAATGTTTTTATATTATATGGCCGCAGGATTGGGTTACGCGCGCTTCACGAAGAATTTTTCGTCGGACGTGGAAAAAAATGATGCAATTGCAAAAAAATTTGTAGATGAGCTGCGCAATATGTAATTTGAACCTAAGCGTGCTGGAACTTGATAGTACCGTATAAGCGCCCTACAACGAGTCTCTCATTGGCTCCCTACCAACAGGACTACTGTTTTTTGGCATATAAATAGTTGCTTCTTGAGGCATTGTAGCCACGCACAGTCTCCGACCGCCTCCGTTGAACAGTCGTCTAATCAATACAGAAGAAGAAGAGGTAAATGGCAACTTCTACTCAAGCATACCGCTGTCACCAGCTTCTGCCTATGATGTATGGCCTGAACATGTCCTTTGAAAAGATCATCCTCGTCGGCTTGGAAAACGCTTCTGCTGGTTCGAAAGTTTTCCAACCGATTGTACGCATTAGTGGATCATCAGACTTTTCTGGGTTCCGTTTCTCACTCGATGCTTGGGAGGGCCTCAAGCAGCAATTTGAAAATACTAACAAGTATTTTCGGGCGTACAACGAGGAAGAGTTGGTGGATCAGCGTATATCGATTCCTGGGTACACCATTATATACATGATAAGTTACTCTGATAGGGCCTTTGAGTTAATACCTGATGGAGAAGAGGAAGCTGATGGCGCTGAACCTGCAAAGAAGGGTTTTCGAAAGTCACTTGTATTTAAACGTTTTACCTTTGAGAGGCTAAAAGCTCTTAGCCCCTGTATAGATTATAGAATAAAATATTTGCTAAGCGTATCAAAAGGTATTAATTGCATATTAGATTTACTTGTAAATTATGTTAAATATAAAATACAGAATGATGAAAATTCGCAATATACGTATTTTAGTAGCGGCAACGGAGAATATACGTACGATCTATCGATGATAGTCTTGTAAATAATTTAGAGAATTCCTTAAAGGAGCTTAATGTACATATGGCAACCGAAGACATATATATCGTCGTGTATGAATTTGCTAACTTATACTTACGGTCTCTGGTTACATTCTTAAATGAATCTGTACATAAATAACAATAATGACAATAAATGCTGTTAAAAATATTTATCAATCTATTTTTTGACTACTTATCTTGTACTAGCCCCAACCTATCCAATCTTTGGTCGCACTCCCTTAATCATTATGTATTTGGAATTATTGAATTATGAGTTGAATTTCATATGAATAAACTAGGGGAAAAAAATAATCAGCTTTGAATTTTAATTGTTGACATTAATTGATTGTTTATAACTATGGTACCGTTGAGTAAATAATATGGGTATAAATAAATACTAGGTAAATTATTCTTGAATTTTAGGAAATTTATTTGAAACATTTTAATAAAGTTCTCGGACATTTTCTTAAATGATGTTATTATCGGGATTTTTAATGCATTGTAAATATATTTTCCGAATTTTCCCGTCTCTATTTTCCAATTGACGGGTTTGAGATTGTAAGCTGAACTATTGCAAGGGTAAAATGGCCTTGCACTTAACTTGTAATCTGCGCGGACCTGCGCGAGCCCGCTTGCGCTTGCGCGGTGAAGTGTAATTAATGTACTGCGAGATTTTAAAATAAATTGTGGGGGATATAATTATTACATTCCATGATAATAACCTTAAATAATATTCATAATAATATTGATAAATAAATAAGGTAAACGTTCCGAATATGATTCCTTTGCAGCCTCTTCTTGAAAAAATGCACTCTTTTCTAGGTCGATGGTGAGCCCTGCCTGTTCTGCTCGCTTGAGCACTTGCTCGAGTTACTCTAGATATTCTTTGAATGTCTCAGTTGCGTTAATGGTGTCATCCAAATAACTAAAAGCATACGGCTCGAGCCGCTTACGGCTGTTACCTTAACCTATACTCCAGAGACTGTTGAATTTCCCTTCGGTGACTTCACTGGCTCTTTTCAGGCTACCCTGGTATCACTGCGTTCTTTAGAGAGGGTGGCAGTTTAAATTCCTCACCAGATTCCTCACCCGCCTCCGTGTAACACATAATACATTACAGTTCCGGCAGCATATTTCTATGCATCAGGTCATCCAGTGCCTCGAGTGGATGACCTACCATTTGTATTAGCGGCAAAAAGAAATATAAATCTGTACAGTAGTATAATAACAGAAAGTGAACACCCGAAGTTATATATACGAAAAAAAAACTATAATAATGTACTATTTTATAATGACATTAGGGTAAGCAATGAACTATTAAATTTAGATATATTTGCTTATATGAATTCAAAATTCAATTATGTAGAGAAATATTTTCGGATTTAGTTAGCTAATTTATCAATGTTTTGAAAGACAAAAGCGGACTAGAAAGAGAAGTAATTCGAAACTCCTTATCCATTACATCCCTTTCACCGGATGAGTTTGCTTAAAACATAACATAAAAACCTTGATATATTTCTAGACTGGCGGGAAAAGTGGTACATATTATTAAATGCATACCTGCAGAAGCACAAATTTTGCATAACAATAGTGTTAGTCATAACTACCTGTTATGGTAGATTACATTTTACTTAATGGGGGTTCCTAAAAATAAAGAAAAAGTTGTTTTTTTTTCATGAAAATTCTTAAAGTATAGGTTATTGCGAACCTGAAGACAAATTTTTAAGAAGAAAATCGAGAAAATAAAATAGTTATAGGTATTTCAAGAATAAAATCGTAAAAGGAAAATATTACAAAATAATGATTTTTTTCAACATTGCAGTTATACAACATATTTTACAAAATATTTTTATATTTTAAGAAACTAAAAGCAATTCTGTAAAAAGATTTAGCCATTAGACTTTCAGGTATCTACCCCTTTTCGTATATGCTGCAAGAAAATATAGCGTTCATAAGATATAATTTTCTCTATTTAGCACCGTTTATTTGATAAGATTCTATGATGATTTAAATATTACATAAAAATGCGAAAATATAGAAAAATGCTCTACACGCTTGTACCTGCAGGTCCGGTCGTTTTTTCGTTTTTTGAAAAGATAAGGAAAATGACGTTTTTCAAATTAAAAACGAAACAAATCTTTATTTTTGAGAAATTTTACAAAATAGGCTAGAAATTATCAAAAATGATATAATCTTTAGGATTTAAATGGCTATATCTCCTTGGCATCTTAAGGGATCAAATTTGGTGAATCTGCCTTTTTTTAGTAATACAATATCATATATTTTTATCACAATTTTTTGAATTTTTACCTCCGGACCAAAAGTCTACCTTCCAGAAGAATGACTGATTTGCGTATAATACAAGTATCTCCATGATGGTTTTTCTCTGCATGTATGTACACTAGGGTGTCCCTTATTTCCCAAATTCCAGTAATCGATCATGCCGCCCCCTAGATCGATTTCTTTTGACGAAAAAACATGTTTGAAATTTTGAATGACACCAAATTCAAAGTTTAACCAGTGCCTATAGACACGACCTTTGGGAAATAAGGGACACCACAATTTACACATATACACAGACGCAAGCGCTAGTTTCGGGACAAAAATAATGACTCGCCAAAATGAACCACCAGATAGAGGAGGTAATTCTAAGACATACGTAACTTTTTCGTTTCTCTATTAATCGCATAATATTCGAGTTCTTCAGACCAGCGGGTGAGCGCTATTGATTGTGTTCCACGTCTGTTTAGACTCTCGCGCGCGGGCTTCCGTTGGTCGCGTGGCGCAAACCGTGTGCGAGTCTTAATGAGCGTCTGAGGAATATCAGCGTATCCACGCGCTTCTCCGAAATACAATTCACGTTCGCGTGGGAATAAGGGATCGTATAATATATTTATTTTTATAATAAATAAAATATGGGTCTCGACATAAATTAAAAATCAATTGAACTCAGAAAAATGCCAAATTAAAATTAATTCTCTTAACGATGCATCTGGCTCATTAATAAAGCTCCTTTTTTATTCCAAACCCATTTTGGAAACGACTTCAGAAGCGAACGCAGCTACTTATAGTAATTAATACGTAAATACTAACAAGGGGAACCCAAGGAGTCCAGGAGACTGATTTGGGAAATGGTTTCTTGTATAAATGTTTCTTGATAATGACAGATTCAGCAAAATATATGAAAAAACACGTGCTGCTTCAAATCAAGATAACTCAGCAATTAACATTGCTACCGACTGGTATAAAAAATTTTAAAAAATAGGAAAATTTTCATTTAATTCTCATTTTTATGTGTGTCCTTTCCATTTTACGTTCACAAGTTATGGATGATTGAAAATAAGGGTGAATATCACATTTAAAATAGACTTTAGTTTCCCAGTATTTTTCAAGGTAAAATTGTACTTAAATTTTAATCATCCATAACTTTTGCACAAAATAAGGTAACGACTCAAATAAAAATGAAAGTGAAAGAAAATTTTTGTTACTTTTATTGTTTTTTTTTTTTTTTTATACCAGTTAATAGCAATTTTAAATGCTGTATTATCTTGATTTGAAGCAGCACCTGTTTTTTTCTTATATTTTGCTTAAGGGTGTTACGTCGATTAACGGTGACGAACAACCTTAATAGATACTTTAGAGCCTAGGCTTTCACCCAATAGCTCGGGATTCTCATATGTTTCTAAAATTTGCTTGGCGCACATATGAGTGTGTGTGTATCACGATATATCCAGCGTATTTAACGTTCAGTTAAATCCTGGACAAAATCATGAATGTGTGCGTGTGTGTGTGTATGTTACGACACAACCAGGGTAATTAAATTAAATCCTGGTCGAAATCGTGAATGTAATTCCTGACTTATCCAGCGTGCTATAAGCCCTGGACAAGATCAGTATGTTTAAATTGGTGTGAATAAGTGTGTGTATGAATCAAAGGAAAGAAAGAAAGCAAGAAAATAAATTCAAAGACTTACTTTTTATTTATCAGATTTCAATCGAATAACACTTTTATTATGAACCGTATTGTTTTAAGTAAACTTAAATAATCGAAGAACAACTTTTTGTAAAGTACTGTTTTGAGTAAACTTAAATAATCGAGCAACAACTTTTTGTAGATTATGATGTCTTTAAAGTAACGTAATAATTGCTGCTTAACGGGCGAATGAGTGATGCGATCAAACTGTTCGCGGCTTTTATTGCCCTATTTATACTCTGGAGTCCTGCTATTCTTTACATGCTAAAGGCGCTATGGAGTGGGGACAGTGTCTTCTGCCTGGATACACCCATGCGCTCATTATATAATTGTTTTATTACAATTATTGATTGAATAAAAATTAGAACTTTTATAGGAATGACTTATTAAATATTGTTATTTAAAGAAAATAAGAATTTATTGCAATTAACTTAATCAAATGCTTTTAATAGTTTAAAAATTATATTTTAAAAGTTGAAACATATTCCGTTCTTGTTTTTATTCTAAAAAGTTACAAAATTAATTTGATTAAATTTTTTTTTCAAATTTATTGATTAAATAATAAAATGAGTTCAAAAACTGCATAAATTCATAAAAGTTGAAGAAATTTTATGAATTTATTCTCATTCATCGCCAATTCATTCAATGCCTTCACTGAAAATTTCAGTAAATAAACAATTATTATATTATTTCACCTTACTATACTGGAGCTATCCGGAACAATCCAGCATCACTAAGCAGAATGATTAGAGACATTTGGGCCATTTGGTATCACAAGGCTTCCACTGGTGAATATCCGCAATACCAGTTCTGTTCAATTTGTAGAAACTCTTGATGCAAATGCCTGCGAGCTGTAACTCTGAACAGTTTACACGAATTCCACCATAAAAACATACTTCTACAAGCAGTGGTCGATAGCAGCAGACCAGTTTTTACAAAAATGACATCTATTTCTCTCTTGAAACGTTGCTTTTCAATATTTTGTGGAAAATCTGTCCAAAACCTTTCTTGCCAGCCTTGACTCGTTGTAACTGGGAGCAAATGTTCTTGAGTCAGTCTTCTTGCTGACATTGGCAAGCATCTTCCGCACAGCATGAACTTTTATCATCACTGGTTTGCACTCAACGAATGAAGGAGTATCCAGGCATGATTCCGAACACTTTCATAAAACTGGTTCTTCCGTCATAATATATTGTAACTAGATTTATTAAACCTGTAACGTTTAAACCCTTCCCCGGATGCTTCGAGTATATCAGGATTCTTGGGAAGGGGCGTATTTCAATAAATAAAAAGTGATGTGATAGAAAAGAGAGTTGGTTTATTTGGTCCTCGGGTGACACAAAGTGATATCTGAAAAGATAAGGTTAAATTACAAAAGTTAATTAAATCGATAGTATTATGAAAGAAAAGAAAACGTTGCTTCCTATTTATTTTACATGGTTTCGGTAGCGAGTTCTGAATCCGTGATTTGACAATCGGGTTTACGCGCGCATATCTTTTATACTTTAGCCGTCAGGATGTCGGAGGAGCGCCTCTCGACTTGCGGAGCTTCACCCTGGAGCGCCAGTGGTGAACAGGGAGGGGGGGGAGAGACACTGCGGAGCGCCGTGAGTGTCCAGGACAGGAGCTCGCACTACGGAGCGTCGTCAGTGCGAAAGAGTCTGGGAAAAACACTACGGAGAGCCATCAGTATCCTGGACAGGAGCTCGCACTACGGAGCGCCGTCTGTGTGACGAAATCAGGGAAAGATACTACTGAGCGCCGTAAGTATCTAGGACAGGAGGTCGCCGTCGAGATCCGGGCTCGTATGCTGGAGCGCCAGGAAAGAGAGTGCGGGTTTCCCGTAGCTTCGGGCGCGAAGATGCTCCTTGCGTGCCTGGAGCTTCGGACGGTACTGCCGAAATTCGCAATCGCACAACGATTTAAAGGCTGCTTGATTGAGTCTAGGCAGTGGAAAAGTGGGGCCGTGACGTCACGAGCGTCGCAGGAAGGGGCTATAGCGCGTATCTAATTTGCATGTAGTGTATTCCCACTACAGAAAAGGTGCGCTCATGTGCGTGTTCGCGCGTGAACACGGGCGTGCCGTTGCAAACCAATTTTTAAAATATTCAATCAACTAAAAGAAGTTTTTGGAAGAAGTTTCCACACAAATTTATTAAAATTATTATAGTTATTTTGGTTAGAACAATTTTTTATAAATAAATAGATGAAAGTTCATCTATTTATTCACTCACCAACTCACGAACTCACGATTGATTTACGATTAAAATTGTAGTTTGATTAAAAAATGGTAAATATTTATACCTATGAGTGTTGACCTCAAACAAGCTGTAAAAGTGTCAACCACATGAAAAATTATATGCATCTATACGTATAATACGCATATAAGATACCTAGAAGCAGCCATTGTAATTTATATTGAAATTGACCATATCTTTGTATAGATGCGGAACACGGAAAAGATTATAAGGATATAAAAGAATATAAACACGACACATCTATAAGCATGTCTATGGCTTTTATACTTTCGACAAAATTATTTTTCACGAATATCGAACATAGTTTATGCTTGAAGCGCATTTAAATCGTTGCATTAGCAACTCGAATTTAGCTCAAACTGCATATACTATTATACTATATACAAAATAGATGCAGTGACCATTGTAATTATTAAATTTATTTCTTTTTGGGATTCCTTTATCTATATCTTTTGCTCAATCATGCCTTACGTATAAAATGCATACCTAGTCACATATTTAGAATATATAGAAGTGAAATAACAGAAAAATGTAAATTTTAATTATTTGATGAAAAATTTGAAGATCTGCTATTTTACATGTTCACTGTTTCTTCAATAACTTTAAGACGAAATTAAATTTCGGCAAACGGGTAACGGGACTTATTCTACGAGAAATTTTCTATCTGGATAGATATAGAAAAAATGATTTTTTGAAAATTTTTAGGTGTAAGCCCCCCCCCCCTTACCCTATCATTGTCTTCGAATTTAGGGTCCATTTTAAGGGCTTATGGGTACTTAGCTTCATTTTTTGGTACAAGAAACCATTCTCCTATGTTTCAGCCGAATCGGATTCCTGGACCCCCTTCTATGTAGTGTATTAATTCCTAAATAGTTAATAAATCAATAATATATTATTATCATATCAACATGGATATTATAATACCATTATCTATCTTCTAAACTCTCTGCGAGACTACATGTGAGTAAATAAGTCAAGAAAGACAAATTAAAATTTTTTATGTTACATAGAGCATTTCTCTCAAAGCATCAAATATTTACATTGGCTATGTACCATTCGATAGATCGGGAAATTCTAAGAACCAGGTACCTTTCTCTTTTTTCGATCTGACAAGTAGTTTACGAGATATTAATTGTTAAATGTTAGTAAGATGAGCCAATCAGCGGAAAGCTACAGCTGCCGCCCGCTGCAGTTGCCAGCTGCTACATCTGCCGCCCACTGTAGTTGCCCGCTGATTGGCTTATCTTACAAACTTTTAATAATTAATAACTCGGAAACTACTGGTCAGATCGAAAAATTGAAAGATACCTGGTTCTTAAAATTTCGCGATCTATCGAATGGTATATAGCCAATGCGACGAAATCCTTCCAATCTGATACTACAAATTTTTTGGCTTAAAATTTTTTACAAAATATCTTAAGCACAGACAAAATGTCACCTTCTTCAACACGCAGGCGTAATAAAACTGTCTTTCAACAAATACGAAATTATTTAGGACCATCTTCGGTTCAATAGTCGAAATGTTCTTCATATGGTAGTAATAGATAGTTTGGGTATCCAACAGCAGTGTTAATAAATTTATTGTTCTATAACATTGTACAATCTAAAACCATAACGATTCCCCAGGCAACCGACTGTGTCCCTTATTATTACAATCGCCCTACTGTTTGAGTGAAATAGCGACTCTGATTTTACGAAAAAGAAACCAATTATAATTTGTTAGTCGCGAGATAATAACTTTGCATGATATTTTGAATACTAAACAAATAATTTACAGAAATTGCAATACATACCCAGTTTTTAAGTCCGGTGGGCGATTTAACAGCATTATTAATTTAGACTCATTTGATAAACTTCCAGAAGGATCATCATATTTGAAATTGAAATGAGACTTTTGCCCACCTTGAATATTGGCATCTATTGCTTCATCGATATTTGAAACATATTCTGGTTTATTGGAATTCGCAAGTTTTTGCTAAAATAATTAATAAGTTACAGTAAAATTCGGCAGTATTATAGAAGTTATGTGCTATTAAAATTAAAGATACACTATATATCAAATGACTTAAGAAAATCAACACAAGGGTATATTAGTAAACAAAAATCTAGCTTTGAAAGTAACCATGTTTATAATCTAATGTACCTAAGCATAATAGAAATCTATAAAATATATTGTAATGAACGCAAAATGAACATCATATTATTTTGCGTTGCATTGCGTTGAAGAAATTAATAGATTGAGAAAGTTTTAAAATAAAAGTTCACAGCATTTATCAAAATAATATCAAAATATATACTTATTATTCAATATCAGAGGCGCCATGAAATTGACACTTGCGCAAGCCAATGGTCGCGGACCAATTGATATAAGTATATATGTTACGTAGAAGAATCACCACACAGTGCTCGATTTTGAAAAAAAAAAGAAAAAAAAAACAAACAAAACTAGATTCATTGTTTACATTGCTGTCTAGAATGGTTTATGGATTTTGAAGGTTGCTGAACAAAAATTTTACATTATACTAGCTAATTTATCTCGTTCACTTTCGCTCGCTCGGTTGAATTATCTTATAGTTGCCTACTTTTTTTTTAAATTATAAAGATTTCACTCGTCTAAAAAATGATACATACTTGTTAATTTATAGGCTGACTATAAATAAGAATGTGAAATATGGTATATATGAAAATTACAAAGGTTATATCATAAGTTTATAACATAATTTAGTTATATAATTTTTCGCTTACACTCGCTCGGTCAAAAATGAAGTTGTCATCTTACTGATGAGCCCAACAAGTAACCCGGGGTGAAACGTATATTTCATTTCTAAATTTATACACAATTATTATATTTAATTTAACTTTAAAATTAATCTTTTGTAATTTTGGTATAATCCTTCGTTTCAGTAGGACGTTCTTCTCCTTTTACTCTATATGTAAGATATAAAGCAACTGTATGTCTTAAGCAGTGCACCTTTTAATAGTAGTTGTTATGAGTATAAATTTCTTGCGATCTATGATGATCAATAACTTCTACTAAATTTAAAAAACTATAAAAATATCATTTCAAATTATATGAATAGATGCCACAATCAAAATAGTAGTGCTAAAATGAAACCTATAAAGACTACTGTAACTATAAAAATAACTTTTAAAAGTATCGGAACAGTTAAAACTATCAGAATGGTAAAGCTAAAATGAAACCATTAAAGACTATTGTAACTATAAAAATACATTTAAACGTATACGAACAGCTGCAACTATCAACATAGTAGCGCTAAAATGAAACCTATTGAGACTACTGTAACTATAAAAATAGCTTTTAAAAGTATCAAAACAGCTGCAACTATGAAAATAGCAGCTTTAAAATGATTCCTCTAAGGACTACTATATCTATAAAAATATCATTTAAAAGTATCCCAACAGCTGCAACTATCAAAATAGCAGTGCTAAAGTCAAACATACAAAGACTACTATACTATAAAAATAACTTTTAAAAGTATTCGAACAGCTGCAACAATCAATGTTGTAGAGTTAAAACGAAACCTATAAAAACTACTGTAACTACAAAAATATCTTTTAAAAGTATCAAAACAGTTTCTACTATCAGAATAGGGGCGCGAAAATAAAACCTGTAAGGACTACTGTATTTATAAAAATAGCTTTTAAATGTACCCCAACAGCTGCAACAATCAAAAAAGTAGAACTGAAATGAAACGTATAAAAACTACTGTAACTATAAAAATATTATCAAAGTAGGAGGTCTAAAACGAAACCTGTAAGGACTACTGCATCTACAAAAATAGCTTTTAAATTTATCTCAACAGCAGCTACAATCAAATAAGTAGCGCTATAACAAAACCTACAAAGACTACTGTATATATAATAATAGCTTTTAAAAGTATCCCAACAGCTGCAACTATCAAAATAATAGCGCTAAAATCAAACATATAAAGACTACTCTAAAAACAAAAATAGCTTTTAAGAGTATTCAAACAGCTGCAGCTATAAAAAAAGAAGCACTAAAGTGAAAAGTTTAAGGACTTTACTATCTGTAAAAATAACTTTTAAAAGTATCCCAACAGCTACACCTATGAAAGTAGTAGCGCTAAAGTCAAATCCCCGCAGGTGCCGCAAGGACGCGCGCAAATGAGAGCTTGACAGTGTCGCAGTGAAAACAAATCAAGAAAAGATGCTGATACAAAAAGAAAATGTTTTGGTTTGGGTACGACACTTGTAATTTTGCATTGATATCATGTAATCTGAAATTTGTGTCTGTTATTTCTATGTAATAATATGTTGATTGATATTTCTCCTGCAACATAACGAGGTGGTACAGAAGCCTACGAGGGTTCTTACATTTGCTTAAAAATACGAGTACAAAAAGGACACACGCTGTGCAAAAATTTATATGTTACAGAGAGTTGACAGTAGATAAGCAATGGGGATTCTGGCTCAGACCCCCATAGGCTTCAGGCTTCTGGCGCATGAGCCAGAATCCCCATAGGCTTCAGGCGCATGAGCCAGAACCCCCACAGGATTGTAGGCCATGTAAGCCGCTCAGGCCACTAGTGTCTTGGCCAGCTGGCTTGAGACGAGTGGTCTGAGGCGACTTTGCGTATCTGATACTTTCTACTTTAGGTGTTGTGTTCAAACTAATGACTGGGAATTATCATGATAATACTTTTTTATTAATTTAGCATTGTACAGGGCACATGTAACTTTGTGTGCTCCGTTATGGTTTATACATATAGTTAACAATTTTTGTTTTTTAATCTGTTGCGTGTATGGATCCAAAGCTGAAAAATTCATTTCATTTAGGTCGTGAACATTAAATTTGAAGCGTGTTTACCATTCTTTTTTTATTGAAGCCTTAACCACTACTCTGACAGCATCATATAAAGCTGCTCTAAAAATATTTCCCACGTCACAATAGTCGATTTCTCCTGAATTCCATGCCAAACCATGATACTTGGAGCGAAGCCATCTATTTTCTTGTTGAATATTCTCGGGAAGATGATGAAAAGCAAACGGTTTCTTGAATAAAAATACTAGAGGCTCTGACTGATCATAAAGTGATACTATTGCGAGTTCATTGAGTATATAGTCGTTGTCTAACTGTTTAAAGCCTTGCATATCCACAACATACTCCATCATGAAGTAGAATGCATTCTTTACCCATATTACGTGTTATTCATATTCATAAGCTCCGCCCCTTCCCTGTTTTCACCCCCACTACATTTTATTTACATCACCACTAATTGGATTATATTGAATAATACGATCGTGTAAAATTAGACAGTAAGCTGATGTGTCTGCTGGAAAATTCTCTCTTGATTCAAATTCTAAACGAACATCTACAGGAGCGCTTTTTAACGACTCATTCTGTTTTGAACAACCAATAACAATGAGAGGCATATGTTTTAAGAAATGAGATTTTTTAAGCATAGGTTCAGCGTCTTTATTATAATAGACGCTCTTAAAGTTGGCATACATATCATATAACATAGAATACTGGTTGTTAGCAATATTGAGATTCAAATTTCCATAAGGATAGTATTGTGAGTTTAAAAATAATTTGACATTACTAATGTTGCAATGATCGAAACGGCTGGCGTTAATATCATTTCGCCCCTTACGTTTCGTTTGAAGACCTAGAATGACAAAGCGTGGTTTTTCCAATTGATTTGATGTTTTTACAGTCCAAACGTGTTTCGACGTGGCTAGAAGAAGCGGATACTCATATAACTCCCATGTACGAAAACTCATGGCGATAGGTCGATCTTTTTTAAGCTGTTTCAATAGACGGAGTTTATATTCGTCTGACATGACTATGTATGGCATAAGCCACTCAATTTTCATAATTTATATTTTCAAATCTTCATAAACAAATTGAGCCTCTACTAATGTCGACGTTTGTTGAACTGCATTAATGTCATTTCTCGACCGCGTAAGTATAAGTTCATGTTTAGCATTGACTACAATTTTACGATAATCTTCAATAAATCCGAAAATCATATTTAAAGGAAGTGATATATCGAAGTAGCCAGCATCATTAGTTAACTACTGCGTTTCCTCAATATCAAGCCACCCGGCATTTTCAATCATTAAACTTTGACTAGGATTGTGTGAAATCCATCCTTTTATAAGGCTGGTTAAGCCAGTATTTTTACATCTATCAATCTCTATAGCATTCAGCTCGTATCGTATATCCTCAAATAAATGACATACTGCATTGTTAATTAGTTTCGTGTTCACTACTGTAGTTCCATTGGGCTTTACAAGTCTGCCACATACATGTAACGAACTACGTGAGGGTAAAAGACATAAATCTTGATGTTGAATAGATATACGTATTCCATCACTATTGTTAAAGTTAGATCATGTATGGTTGATGTGTATGAATCTCATAATG
>UELV01163676.1:0-13155 GCA_900490015.1 Megastigmus stigmatizans
ATATATAATAATATCATATATATATGATATTATAATAACAAGTTGTAGTTTTAATTCGGTTAATATGATAATCATTCGATTTTTATTTGTCTATAAAGCGTGCGATACACAAAAACAATGTAGATCGCATCGAAGCTAACGTTTAATTTCTGGGCACTCGCAAGGATGTAAAGTACTACGAACGTAGTATAAAAGTATAGTATACCTAATATAGTATCCGGTCAGACACCGCATATTATAAAGGGCACTTAACGCAATGTGCTTCGTAATTTTTCAACTGTAAAAGTATTTCCCTCGAGTCATTCGACACCTACTTTTTATGCTCTCCTCCAAATTGGCCGTACAAAAAGTTTCTCGCATCATCTAAAAAGCAAAAAAGCATGAGCCATTTGTGTCCTCTCTCAATTCGCTTTTTGGCGTTTTCTCATTTGATGCGTATCGCCCATCAACTCGATCTCCAGACAATACATGCCATAAAATAATACCTTGTTTTTACGACTCGGTGATCTTTAACGGCTTGCCACACGCCATAATCGTGAAATTACAATCCGGCATCATGAATAATGAAGCTTAATCAATCAATATATGTATATGAATGCACGTCCCTATCTCTTTGTCTCCCTTTAATCGGTGAAAGCTACCGCGCTTCATGTATTACCTAACTCTCGTACAGACTCTATCCACCACAATTTATACATCTATTTTCAATTTCCATGGACTCGCGCGTGCGTGTATGCGCACGACAAACATCGTTAATAGAAGCACGAACTATCCGTGATAAAGGAGAAAATATTTTCACGCTGCATATCCGGGAATCCTCTGTGGAGTTTTGAATTCTCGCTGGCCAATTGAGATTTCATTAACTGCTTTTTTTTATTTCACAAACAGGTAGAACTGGAAATAATGATTGGGATATTCCAAGTGCAGATACTTACTTTGATGAATTTTTTAAATAAAACCTTTTGGTTGCGGAGAGGAAGCTTGAATTTTATATATATATATTTTTACCACGTTATTTATATTTTCATATACTCATCTTGAAATGTAAAGTATGTGAATGTAAAGAAATGTAAAATTTCTTAAAAAGTATTTACTGAAAGTAAATTATTCATACCATAATTTACGTGTTTGATACGAAATAATTAGAGCAATAAATAATTTAATCCTTATAAAAAATTAATTTACTCCTCATATCAATTTGGAAGACAGTATTGATACTGATCAGCTAGTCAAAATATTCATTTCTATATAACCCACCCGCGCAGTAGGTATTTTTTTTCAGTTGCTTTTCTGTCATGAAGAAATCGTATGCACACGGAAAGGAACCTCATGGTATAGACTAAAACAAGTTAACGACCGGGGCGAGGCTAATGGAATTACCAATCGGAAGCCACAAATATATGTTTACTACGTAATGTCCTATCCGTGCTCCATTACCGAGGCTTTTGTGTTAAGAATAATTCGGAAATTGGAAATTTCCATGGTGATTCTCTTGCTTTGCTTCGGTTGTACGATATATTTCAACAAAGATGTGATTACACGCTTAAATTCCGTAAGCCACCAAATTTATTATGGTAATTAAACTTCTGTTTTGGGTCAAATCTTAACTTCTTCATTTCCCTGAATAAAACAATGGCACTTATCCTTCAATTCACTTTGTCTAAAATTAGCAGTTGCTTTACTAGTATCAAGGCTGCTGTATCATTTTTCACAGATATGAACCGCTATTTTGGTGAAACTCACCTAATTTTTTTTTTCATCAGAAGTGACATTATATCTTGAATAAATCGTAGATCCACTCTCTTAATTTGAAACAGTAAAAAGTAGGTCAATGCCCGAATGCATAAATAAAATAACTAAACTAAATGCGAGACTAAATATCTGTGATTATTGACTTGTTTTCTTGTGAAGTTCCGCGTATCGCGACTCGAGCTGCTCTCTCCATCGAGTAAAGCAACAAAAATGGCAGTCAAAATTTAGGTAATTTGACCATAAATGTAAGACCTTGTGTAAAGGCATTGCTTATATATAAACCGAGTGTGTACATAAGTCCTTCTTAGTTAGAATAAGTATTCACAAGGTGTATGTTAAAACCCGAATAAAGCAATTAAATGCTTGATAATATAGAGCATACACTCATAATCAAATACGTTTAATTAAAACAAATGTATCATTCGCCTTGCATCTAACAACTCAGTCTCCAATTACATTGATCGAGCAGCAATAAAAAGAAAACGAGATCCTCCCCACCAAGAAATTTAAATAGCAAGTTCGGCAGAATCTACGACTGATAAGCAAGTACTCGCAGTTGTTCAGAAATTTGTTTTTAAGTATAGTTTTGGAAAATAGTTGCAGACTGTTATGTTTGTTTGTACATTATTCGAACTGTCTCGAGCCCTGGAAAATTAGTTGGCAACTATGTTATGTTACTGTCGCTGCTTCTGCTCTTGCTGAGGATGGTATAAACTGCCTTTATTTGAATACCGTGTGTTTTGTGACTGACGCCCCGTTTATTTAGGATATATGAGTTGCATATGCTGCGTTTGCACGCTGGATTATGTATTTATGTAGATTCTCGCAAACCTTGAAAGTTTTGTAAAAATTTTAACGTTTCGAGTTGTCAAGTAGTACAATATGGCTGCGACTATTTGAGATTCTTATAGAAAACGTAATACCTCTATAGGGTGGATGCAATTTTACTCTTTTCAGTAACGTTTAACTAGCGTGGCGAATATTTAGAATCTCAAGCCGAGATTTTGAATATTCAAACTTTCGGAGAGAGATTGCTTCATCAATTCCGCATAAGGTTTTTTCAATGAATATCAGAATAATGAATATCGAGCAGCTAATAATAATGCGTGGGCGCGGAGAAAAACAATAATGTGTGAAGAAAAAATAGCCAATATCATCGGAAATATTTCTGGAGTGCGAAAATGTGCACTATTTTATAAAATAAAATAACCAATGACCCCTTAACAATATTGCCAAACCTACGTACGTGTATATTGAATGTTGAGTTTACACGATATATAGGACACTAGTATAATATTTCAGATTTCTGCACGATACAGATTCTTTCACTTTTCTCGCGGCATATTTGTCGAGAAAAAAATACACGATCGCCAGGAAAATTCAATCCTGCTTCACATTGTTTTGAAATTGTTTCGAGTGAATTTTTCAATTTAAGTACATAATATGATATTCCGAAAATTCGATGATCATTTATTCAAGTGAATATAAAGTTTTATATTTATTAGCTGTTATTATTCTATTATTGCGCTGTTTTTCAATCAAATGCAGACTAAAAAATATACGACGTGCATTTAGTATAGAGTTTCCAAAAGAGTTTAATTAATAAGGTAGCTGTAAAGGTTTTGCTAACTGCAATTAGCATTTTTCGCAACGAGTGAAATCTATATTGTGTCTGGCGATGTAAAAGCGTGAGTTCGATACACTAGCATCAGCATTGCACGCGAGGAATTGGGTCGACCGCGGATCTATGTAGTCCGATCTTCCGCTCTCCCTCCCTCGCTCGCACTGTTCGACCCTCGTCGTGAATTTATCACTGAGTCAGAAAGAGAGAACGAACAATATGTATGTCTGTGAAAGGGTAAGTCAGCAAGAGGAACTGGGCAAAGAATAGTTGTCAATGTACCTCGGATGGCCTCGCATTAACACTTTTGATTTTGAGATGGTAGCAATAAAATACAATCTTTCATTCTCTGCGAAACTAAATACCGATCGCATAAACGAAGTTAATACCCAGTACAACAAAAGACTTTTTATCGATACTGTGAAATATAAAGACCCGGCTCTCTTTTATTAAAACCACGAACGATTCGCAAAGGTCCGTAGCTCATCGCGATGAATAAGTTCTCATCTTATAAGAAAGCCTGAAATTCATTTGAACCGTTAGGAAAAGTTGTCAATATTATATATCGACCATTCCCCCAAGCGAGTGAGTAACATTACGAAAGCATCTCTCGCCCCACCACACATACACACACACTCGCACGCTAACTCACCCCTCGCAGCAGTTTACGCTCTAACGGGAAAGCTTGAGGAATGCAGTTTCCCCGCGATCCGCCGAGACCGAGAGAGAGAGAGAGAGAGAGAGAGAGAGAGAGAGAGCGAAAGAAAAGAAGATGTATACATAAAGAAGCTGGGGCGCGCGAGCAAGCGCCGCGATAAGGAATGCCAGTCAGAGCGAGATACGGCATCTCGCGCAGTCGTAACAGCTGATTCGGCCTGCAGAAAGAGAGAGAGAGAGAGAGAGAGAGAGAGAGCAGAGAGAAGTTTTGTAACACAGCATTATTCTTTAGTCGCGAGAAACCGAGCTTCTCATTCTTCTCCTCTGGGCCGCGAGGGAAATACAGCTGCACAACCGGATGAACACTCTCAAGCTTACGAGAGAGAGAGGGAATAAAAAGAAGGAAGCGAGGCAAACTTTACGATAATAGAGTGCGGACCGATTGCATAAAGTTTATCTCGCGGTTACTTCGTTTTCACTGCAGCGCACCGGCCCTAACGTAGAAGAGCTTTTGCCGTGAAGATAGACCAAGAGTACAGAGGGACTCGAGTCTTGACCCGGATAAAGGTCTTTTACACTGATCAAACGCACTCCGTGTTGTGGACAACCGTGGCGTTTGACAGGAATTGAGATACTCCGAGCAATGGATGTTTGGCTAAGCTCGAGTGTCCCCTCAGTTTTTCTTTCTCGCTCCATCTCCACGAGTCCACGTCGGCAAAATTGAAACAATTACATGAAGTGTTTTCGAAATGAATTACTGCTGTGTATATGGAAGCTCTCTATATCCATGCCGTAGATGAGATTTCTATACACGCTGCTTGCCACGGATAAAAAGCCTTTAATTAAAAGAATGCTCATTCAATTAGTTCTTTGAACAGACCGAGAACTGACTTCATCTTTTATACTATGTACAGTCCAAGTAAATTTGTAAAACAAGTGGATTGGGTATCTCTACGACTCTGGTAAACACCCAACCTGTGCAGTGCATGAATTTTGTGACACTACCTACGAGAAGTTCGATTTATCGCATGCAAGAAAAAATAATGCGTGCGTTAAATGGAGCTTCTCACGTGTTGTGTCGTACAATGCGGTTCAATCACTTTATCGCACTAGTATCGAAATGTACTATGTCTTTCTTCAAATTAATCCATTTCTTTCTTATTCCAGAATTTGAGATAACGGTTAAATGATGGCTTTTTATTTATTGATGAGCAAAGATTTCATTAATTTGGACAATGAATTAATATGTGTATTCAAGAATTTAAAAAAAATGTAAAGAGGTAACATAACGGATCGACAAACGTACATTGTGTTGCTATCTGTGCAGCGGCAAGTTATCATCTAAAAAATTTAGATATATATTCAATATTATAAACTAAAATATACCGAGAACCTAATTATATTTGAGTTATATAGAATAAAATTACCCAGGAATTGGAACTGCACAATATTCTCGAATAAATGAAAGTTTTGATGCTACACACGCGTTAAAATCCGGTAAAAATTAATTATAAGCCCATCGTTGGAAAATTAAGTATCCCTCACTTATTCCGGAGCGGCGAGTGAAAATGGTGAAAAATAGAGGGAAACTCGAGTAAGAGGCAAATGAACAAAGGAGAGTGAAATTTCGAGCTGAATTCCATTAAGGCTGAGCGAGAGGAGCAGCAGACGCAGAGAAAAGAGATCAAGAAAGCCGTTGACAGGGACATTATAGATTCCGCGATCACCTTGATTTATTTGCGATCAAATTGAAACCGGTGGAAAAATGAATCGACACGGACTTATCAGACGCAATTTCATCGAAGCACATTTCTAATTTGTACTATTATTGCATTCTCTATAAATTATAGATCGCTTTCGCCTTTTCTTTTTATTTAAAAGGGTGTATACGCTCGTACGATGAATCATTTTATAATAATCAGTTTTATTTATAGTTTTCCGTTAATAATATACGTGCAGCTAGATACTATTTCATTTTATTATCCAAGCATATTTTTCAATATCTGAGTAAACTTACATTAAATCAGCGATTATGAACCTGCTTTTTTCCAATATGTTAAAAAGCAACATTAATAAGATTACCAGGTGTATTATCTCTGTACAGATTATCGCTAGTAACTTATTGGGGTAAACTTGTCTGGGTAAAGTATCATTGCAAACAGAAAGCACTATTGTTAATAGTGTTCCTATGCAAACGAACCTCGTATTTAATCTGATTTTCCAAAACGGTATGTTTAAACGACAAAATACATTGCGAGCATCGACGAACATTTATGATTACATTATATTATATTTGATTAAAGTGGTAGTCTACATCTATTTTACATTTATTATATTCCACGAATTGTAGACATTTGTACCTTTTCAATTACCCATTGTTCAATTTTCTCGAGTCAAGTTGAATCTCCATAAAAAAATGTAGAAAAAATTGCCAAGTCAACTTGAAAGTAATACGCTTGAATTGTTCCGCGAAATAAATCACAAGCAGCGAGAGCTTGGGCGTAGAATTTTAATGGAGGTGCATCGATTCCGATCAGAGGTAAAAGATGATCCCAATCTGCTTTCGTGCACGCGGACGTGTCTATGCATCTCTCCACGATGTGCGGCAAAAATAACTCGAGCGCGCATAATCCCCATTGTTGTTATTTCGCGAATAGTAGAAAGAAAAAAGACTGCAGCGAACCGACTAAATATTCTTGAAGAACTTGAGTTCGAATGAATCGCTTCACTTAATTAAAGTAGAGATTCCCCTATACTCTTTTTGGAATATTTTTTTTTAATAAAGAGCATAGAAGATATTGAGTGAATTGCTGTTTTTTATTCGAGAAAAAAACTTATTTATATTCTAGTAAATCACAGCTACTCCTTCTATTATTTCGCTTTTGTTATGCATATCTTCCAGAGCTAAAAAAGATTTATGTCTTTTTTAATATGATCACGTGACAACATCTAAATTGTATTCGCAGAATGACGTCACGTGCAGACTCTGTTTTTGCCTCGAAAAAACATATACTTCAACCATTAATAAATCCCAATATTTTCCAAATATTAATAATCTAAATATATTTATATATATATATTTTATATGTATGTAAAAAAAGGGGAAGAAAAATAGAGGGAACGTGGCAGGCATGAAATATTGAAAAAGATGAACGTGCCGCAGACTTACATGGACTCGTGGGTAGATCGACGAGATGCTCCAGCTGCGTCCCGTTCGGCGGCTGCGTCGACTGATCTATACAGAAAAATTGCGAATGTCAGAGTCTAGCTTCACCTTTTACAACCTTCATTCCTGCATTTTTATACGCCCAACTAGACATGCATAGCTTCATATATATACATATTTCGCTCGGGCCAATGCAATTCCTTGAAAGATGTTATTTATCAATGAGAGTGAGAGGGTTAAACGAGTATCGGCATGGATGGGGGACCACGCAAAATTCTCGCTATATGGCAGAGAGAGAGCGAAATTATTTGCTCGACGCGATTTTACTAATATGATGTTTGTTAATAGAAATATTTTATATATTTGTTCAAATTTAGCAGTGTTATATGAATGAAATTAATCATCAGTAATTTCTTCCTAACGTCTAGATCATTCGAAGATACCTAACTTTGTTAAATGCATATACAACCTGAAGCAATTCTTGGAAATAGCCGAAGTATGAAATATGAAAAAACTCCTCGGCATAAAGTCGAATAAACGTATCGCAGCCGAACAAAGCCAGAGGTCTTGCGACGCTAGAAAATAAAGGTGCAAAACAGGGGAAGAAACGAAGAGGGGTGATAGGGAGGGAGGGAGAGAGAGAAAAGCAGCTCGAGATGCAGCGAAGCGCGGCAAAGCGCGCCCGTTAATTGCATCGATAGACCTTCCCCGAGCCTCGGCAGTCCCCTCTGTCTTCTCTCTCTCTCTCTCTCTCTCTCTCTCTCTCTCTCTCTGGTGCACCACTGCGATCGGCCTTGAGGCTGCGATCGCACACATAGACACACGCACACGCACACGCACACACACACACACTGGGAAGAAGGTGCTGACGCGGTCGTGTATAGCTTAAAGCTCGCGGAGCCCTGGTCGATGAAACCCTGCCGATGGGATGCGCGACTACACGTCTCTAAACTATCTGGCCACTGCGCCCTGCCACTGCTGCAAGAGTGTGCATTATGCAACACGTTCTACCAAGCAACTCTCTTACCTCACCTCTTCTCTCGCCGCTCTCGGACTGCACTTGCCATTCCAAGGCCAATGACAGATTATACCCGAGCGCGGCTCGATATTATTCGGTGAGTTCTCCCCTCGGTTCTCTCGGCTTGAGCCCGCGTCGAGGCTGGCAAGCCTATACGTCCACTTCGCAAGCCACGCGTTTCAGAGTTTTAAAGTTGGGGCTGATCGGATTGAATCTTCATCTAGAATGGGTGCACCGGTTGCTTTTGAATATACATGACATTTCGTAATTCCGAGGGTTTAGAAAGGTATTCAAGAAATTCCTTTCAAAGATACATTGTACTTCGTATTTTGTCCAGTTTCACTCATCAAAGACGGAAAAGTATGGATTTTTTTAGACCTAAAAATAAATGCATCTTTGTTCTCGCTTTTCACGAATCACGAATGCTTTTTTAGAATCAAGCAAAAATTCTGAAAATGTAGCGGGCTATTCTTGGGAAACAAATATTTGAAAGCTTCGCACGTGAAACGTCCTCTTTCACGAGACATTTCTAGGACTGAAATTTCAAAAAATCCCACCGCGACCTTTTTTCACCTTTCCCATCTACTTGCATTTTAAAATGAAAGCTGCAGCATATTTCTGCTATACGATTATTAACTAAAATGTCGTGGAAATTAATCAACTCTACCTTTTATTCCAATAATTAATTAAAATAATAATTTTGACCTAATCTAATCAGTTAATAGAAAAACTTGTTTTCAATCGTCAGTATAATAAGCCATTTCTTTAAATTAAAATAAAAATTAAATGAACTTATTTTGAATGTAATATAAATAAGTTTCGAGCTTTGTTGGTATGCTTCTCAAGAATTCAAGCCACGATTGATTAATTCGTCAACTGCGGCCACGGGAATTCGTGACCTTCAGTATATATATATATATATGTGTGTGTGTCATTAAAGTTGTCACTGGCTAATAAATTTAATTAAATTCCTTTAATTTTATTAGTGCTGCCTTACTGCACGAGAGATTCCTCGATGCTTTACACAGATAGATTTTATTATACGCGCATCTGACTTTGAAATTCACCGAGTTCAAATGTGCAGTTTCAAGGTATAAATGAATGGGCAATTTTGAGTATAAATATATAACTTAATTAATGTTTATTAAAACTCTCGAATGACCTGTTTATATAAGTTTAATGAGCTTTTTACTGCTGAATCGACAAAATTTAACACAATTGTCTTCGTCGTATAAAACCAATTAGAAATTAATAAAATAAAGAGGTAAGGTTTTTTGAATAAGCATTATAATAAAGCTCCATAATAAAAAAAGAATTCAATTAAAAAACCACTTTTAATCATAGTAAAAACAGAAAAAAGTGTATAGAATCCAGTAAAAGCCGGGTTATCCAGAAAATACTATCGTCGGCTAACGCGTAGAAAATCCATAAACTACGTCACGTCCATCAGAAAAAGCTCTTGATTAATTATAATTCATCCCCGAATCCATAAATCTCCATTTCGCCAACTGTTTCATTCGCTCGCACACGTATATATATATACCTTACTTTCTTTCGCAAAAGAATCCAGCGACAGACGCTCTGTAATCTCCGCTAATAAAGAGAGAAGGAAAAAGTAAGAAGAAGACAACGACAAGAAAGAAGAGAGAGAGAGAGAGAGAGAGAGAGAGAGAGAGAGAGAGAGGGGAGAGAAACGGAGCTAAGTGAGGCAGTTGAATTCCGAAGTGAAGAAGCCCCGCCGTTACTACTTAACCCTTGGCCCCCGCGTATACTCGCACGAATTGCTCTGTAATCTTGGGAATCAGCGCGCGAACGCGAACCAAGACGCAGACGGAGAGAGTTGCAGATTGGCTTATATTTGGAGCCTTCGCCTGACGCAAGAGGATGCATCATTTGCATCTCCACGCGAGGGAGTAAGAGAGAGGAAGTATGTATATGTTCTTCAATCCCAGAACGTCGACTTGCCGCTACTACGCCAATTTCCAATCATCCTGCATCTGATGGGCATCCATCGCGAGGTTTTATGCCGATATAGATGGCCATGTTACACAAAGATTATTTTCAGAGTTCGTAGACGCTATAAGGACGAGGACGAGATTATTGATAATTTCGATAGAGTGCAGTTTTGCGATGAATTATCTTTCGATGGAGTAATTACATACTGTACAAATTTAATCCAAGCTATTATTATTTAAAAGAAACGTAGAATACATCAAGAATTATTGCTTGGCTAATTTTATTGGAAGCGTAGAAATAGTTTTACTACAGTTTATGCACATAATTTCCTTGAGAGAAATATTTCCATACTATTCATGATAATCCGGCGGTTATGAGAAGTAGAATAAAGATTATTATGGAATGTGCGGTAAAAGTTAGCACACTTCGTTGTAAGTAACTTTTGTTGTAAGTTATATTATATTTCATGTACTTGTGGTACTAATTTTTACCAATGTTGTGCACATTCCTGAAACACCATGAAATATTTCATTGGTGTAGAATATAAGGAAACGAAAGATTAAAATTAGAATACAAGCGCTACAAAGTAACTTAATCATGCAGCGTATAAAGTCCTTCAAAACTTTTTCCCAGGTTTAGTAATATTACATTAGTCTATGTAAATGTTTAATTATTATATATGTGTGCATATTATTGATGTCTGGTCATAAAGTCCTTGTCGTGGTATAATTTTAAATTAATACAACATATTTAGATATGAGAAAGACAAGCAAAGTGCAAAAGGTTATAACGAAGAAAAATAATTAAAATTTTCTTCCATAAGGCCTCATTTTATTGCCTCATCGTTCAGTTCTTCGAAGATAAGAATTGGTTCTTTGGGGAACGATAATATACGAGAGTTATTTTAAAAACTTTAGTCTTTAATTGAGAGAACCGGAAAAATATTGGGTATTCGAGACTCGAACGTGATACCGTCGACATAGATATAGCTTTAACTGCGATCCAATACGTCTTTAATACGATTACTTAAAAATAACGAGCTTTTTGCAGTTTATTAATAATTCCCTGAACTATTATTCGCTTATTATATTTTATTTCATTATAAGCATATAACATTACAAAAGTGAGCTCAGTCAAAAGGGATTGCTACTTATATATGTATATAACATCACCAATATCGCCAAATTCTTCATACAAAAATGAGAATGATATAAAAGCTGTAAATCAATAATTCAAGAAAGCTCATAGATCGAAAACGTCTGTAAAACTCTAATTTCCAAGTAGCGAATAAAACGCACTTTCTTCAATAGGTACTCTCTAAATTTAAAGTAGTGAAAATTTCGCTGTTTTCGTCAGTGAAAATTAATTCACTGATAAACTAGTAATGGTTACACTGATAGCATAGTAGATCATCTTATTTTGACGGAAAATCAGTTAAATAATCACTACAATTTCAGTGGATATTCATCTACTGAAAAAAACAGTGAAATTATGTACTTTTCACCAAAAATAACAGAGAACGATTCGCTGCTTTTCCAGCAAACTCTTATACTGACAACTTAGTGCATTTGTAACTAATTTTGAAGTGAAAATTAAATATGACGAATGTAGAAATTAATAAAAGTAGTTCATCATGGAAAAGAATCAACAAAATAATTTGCTTAACACAAAATATCAACCAAGGAATTTATTTCGATCGAGAAGTATGCTTCTTAAAACGGCTTTTAGAGGTTAGAATTCGTTTTTCATTTAGGGGAAGATGGGGCATGGTGAATGTTTGTCACGAATTAATTATAATAATGCTTGATTATTTTAAGCTTCATGTAGTTATTTATAATTTCTTTCAGCTTTAGTTGTAGGGTTTAGTCGCACATTCAGTGATGAGCAAGAAGAGGCACTGGCAAGGTACATAACTGACATGGAGAATAAACTATTAGGGCTTACGTCAATAGATGTTAGAAAACTGGCTTTTGAATTTGCAGAAAAGTTAAAGGTTCGTCATGATTTCAACCGTGTAGCAGGTAGGTAAAAAATTCAAATCGATTTTTGTTTAGAGCAACTTAGTAAATATAGTTTTTTTTAAATTTGTTTTAATATTTATTTGTAGGACTTGCTGGAAAGGACTGGTTACAAAGCTTCATGCGTCGACATGATTTTGCACACAGGAAGGCGGAGCACTGCTAGAGCTTATGGCTTCAATAAAGATGCTGTAAAAGTATTCTTCGACTTGTTGGAAAATGTCTTGGCAAAACATAATTTCACTCCTGATAGAATTTATAATGTGGACGAAACTGGCATCTCCATAGTACCGAAGTCATCTCCAAAGGTAATAGCGAAGAGAGGAAAGAGGCAGGTTGGAGGTAAAACAGTAGCTGAACGTGGAGAAACTGTCACAGCTGAAATCTGCATGTCAGCAGCAGGCGTGTTTATGTCTCCAATGCTCATTTTTCCTCGAGTGAGAGAAAACCCAAAGCTTGTGCAAGATGCACCACCCGGAGCATGGGCTGAGTTCCACAAAACCGGCTACATGCAAACAGATATCTTCACAAGATGGTTTGAGAAGTTCATTACATTCTCTCAAGCTAGACCAAACAATCCAGTACTGTTACTTCTAGATGGACATGTATCGCATGTGAAGAACATCAAAGTGATCGATTTAGCAAGAGAGAATGGCGTAGAGATACTATGTTTTCCACCCCACTGTACGCACAAAATGCAGCCTTTAGACGTAGGTTTCATGGCCCCTCTCAATAGTTGTTTCAGAAAAGAAATCTCTACGTTGCAACAACAGCATGTCTCAGTTAAGCTGGAAAATCTATTTGCAATATTTGGAAAGTCATTTATTGCTACTGCAATAAATTAAGTTTAAATTTATATGCAGCGCAATTCTTTATTTATCGAAAACCCACCTAACCCTCGCGCACGCGGCATTTCATACTCCTCTGCTCGGAGTAGCGGACGCGATAGCCCGCGCTTTCAAGAAGC
>UELV01163679.1:0-11789 GCA_900490015.1 Megastigmus stigmatizans
GGCGCACAGATTTTCTCGAGGGACGCGTAGAACTGCACGATGAGCAGCGTGCAGGACGCCCAAAAAGCGCCATCACCGACAATGCGATTGCAGCGGTTGAAAAAATTATAGACCAGACCTCGCACCAAGTGACTATTTCCTTTTCCCAAAGTTAAAAGAAAGTTTGGGTGGGCAGCACTTCGCTTCAAATGACGAAATCGAAAAAGTCATTAAATCGTGGATCCAAAAACAGGGCACGTCATTTTTTAAGGAAGGTTTGTTTAAGCTTGCAAACAGATACAAAAAATGTATTGAAGTCCAAGGCGACTACGTAGAAAAATAGTTTAAGAGTAAAAGAATAAAGTCAAATTATTTTTATAGCCTAAAACTAGTGTTTTATTTTTTTCCCAACACAGGGAAACTTACTTTTTGAATACCCCTCGTAAGTGCATGTTTGTGAATCATTTGCGCTTGTGTGAATTAAAATATCCTCTTGCTATGGGGGGCCCTCCTGCTGTTGTCCCGAAAATCTAGTATAAACAGGGTCATCCAGATATTGTGCCACAATATTGGAATGAACCATACCATTTATATTATTTATGTACAAGTATGTTGGCCGAAAGTGGGTGAAGGAGAAACGGGTAATGTCATTTCAGGAAATATTTTAAAGAAAAGGATTTGGAATGGCCAAGATAGAACGGCAAATAAAGAGAAAAAGCCACAGGTAGCCGATTGGATCACGTAGAGCGTGGTCTGCCCTTTTGGTTATTTTTATTTCCCGTCTAGGAAGCATTGAACGACGGTAACCGCCACTTACAATTTAATATCCCTTGTTAATGTCCTGGAGGTTTCTGAGTGAGAGAGATCGAGCTCTGTGACAACTGTCTATTTATACATATATATTTTATACGTGTTCGGACAGCGCCAAATATATATACAAGTGCGCGCCAGCTTGAATGAGTGTGCCGAAAATACGGAGCTTGAGAACGAACAGGTGTTGGCAGACTTAATATCTGTCAGTGCAGCCCGTCACCAACTGACTGCGACTTTGTTGACTGTGTCTATGGAGTCATTAGACGTTCGTCAAGAAGGAACGGTGTGGCTCCGCGATCATAGAGGTGATCGTGGAGTCTCAGTCAACAGAGTTACGACTGCGTTCTCAGCTCCGTCGACCGCGTGAGATGCAGTCCTCTTCGGTGTTGTCCGCCGGATCACCACAGTCATCGATAAAGAAGGATGTCCAGATGGACGAGGCAGCTAGAGGATCCTCCGACGAGACCGTCCGTCCTGCAGTAGTCGAGAAGAAGGCAGATGGCGACCAGGCCAGTTGGCAGGAGCTTTCTGGCTGAGACGAGCCAAAGATGCGGGCGGCGGGCGCTGAGGCCTTGTAGGAAAAGAATGGACCGCACTCGAGATGAGGCTGCAGGTGTGGTGGAAAAGAGCAACGTCGGTGTTCGATGGTCGAAAGGTCGACAATCTGTCCAAGAAGTGGACAGCGGGCCTGGTGGATTAGATGGATAAACACTAGCTAGTCCAACATCACCGGAAAAACCGGGAAAGCCTCCGCCGACAGCAGGAGAACAACGCGGCCTAGATCATGGCCGCGTTCGAGAGGCTCCGGTACGAGAACGCGCGTTAAATAATTCGTAAAATCAAAACTAGTGTATGAAAGGAACTCGTCTATCGCCTAGCACGCACGAAAGAAAAGTGAAGAATTAGGCAATGCCGGGCCAGGAGTTAGGTAGCACACCCTTTGTTCTTTCAGAGTTTTAGACTCTAATTACGTGCGTTGACCTTTTGGACAGAAAGAGAAACTGCAATTATAATGTAGGAGAGCGAGAGAGGACTCAAGGACGCAATATAATTAAAGCTTTTTTACTTATGTAAATTCGGCACAAATGTAGTAAAGTATCCAATATAATATCTAAATAACTTGAAAAATGTTAGCATACTGTGTTTATCACAAAAAAAAATTTATTTAAACAATTTTATAGACAAATTAATACTGTTTAGTCGTTTATACAGAAAAGTTAAAGAATTAAACAAAAAAATACATTAGCTCTTTTTTTTCAATTAGATATTTTTGTGTAAATCTTACAAGGTGAGTCCACACCCTCAAGGTCACGAATTTTACTGAAACTTTACAGAGACATTCTATAGCGAAAACATAAAATACTTTTTTGAAATTATATTTATACAACTCTAACCTAAAAATCGCAAGTTTGACATGATTTTTAGGCTCTCGTGGTATAAAATATTGTACGACACTCGCTCTGTTCGAGCGAAAAACGTCTTGTAGTATTGTTTTATTATAGTTTGAAGTAAAAGAAGAACTTTGGTAGAATTGAACAGAGATTCAGTTATATTATGCAAAGATTTATCTATAAGTAAATAAGTAGGTGTAAGCTTAGGACTGAAGAAAAACATTGAATTGTAGACATGTAAAGACATCAAAAGAGTAACATCCACTTAGTCTTCTTTCGAGTTTTGATGTATTGCTTTAACTTTAAAAATTCAAGTACTATAAGTAAAAATAATATTCTGAACAAGAAAAAATCTTCGATAGGTATATTGTCAAAATAAAAAAAATTTAATAAGAAAAATCGTTGTGGTACTAAAAATCTAAAAAATAATTTATTGTCGTTTTTAATATTGTGTTCAAGTCTTCCAGTTTTCAGTTCTAAACATGAGAAAAAATGAAAATAATGTTTAGAAGGAATAAGAATTATCTCTTGCTCCTTTATAACGTTTTCTATCTACACTTCATAATATGATACAAAAAATAGTAATATTAATCGATTTATGGTTTAACTACAATGACTAAATGTTTTCTGTATGTAGATGCTTACAACTAAATACATACGAGCGATAGTGATGACCGTAGATACATAAGTCGTTATCAAAATTGTAAGTGGCAAAAGGAACATGAAAATCAGACTCAATGTCGTGTAAAGCTGCTCTTGCCAAGCTTCTGTGTAAAAGCCATGAGTGACGCACTGCGAAAACTCCTCGATAAATGGTCCTCGGGCTACATGAAATATTATTATCTGAAAACAGAAAAAAGAAAAAGCTCGTATGAGTTAATAAAGTATCATACTCTAGCACAAAACATCCCCCGATAATTTTTGAACAATTATCTACTATATCGAGGTTTGTAATTTATGGCTTATATATCTCTCTCTTTCATACATTACAATCGTTTATGAAAGCAATTTCAGTACTTGGAAAGTTCCGAAAAAGAAGAAATTTCTAAAAAAAAATTTCCGATCTTTTTAAAGTTATTTACTAGTTTTGGTGTCAACTTGACAACGTTTCTTCTAAAAAAACTAAAAATAAAATTAATTTATTTTTATAAACTTGAATTATGAATTATTTATTAATCTGCTATTGGTTTTTATTGAATAATTCCAACATCGCGTTTACAATGATGATTTCTCTGATAGTAAATATAGAAATTTTAATGTCGCGAAGATAATAAACCTACAATTCAGCTGCCTAGAATTTATGAATAAAGCCTTTACGGTAGCTTTAGAATCCCTATAATGTATGATTAAATGCACAAAAACATCATTCAGACTAGTTAGAATACGCCAAAAACCGTTTACTGTTAACATCTATTCTATAGTACTGTTACATAGCACATCTAGCTATCCTATAATTTTCATTTATTGGCGCGCAAATATTAGATGTTAAAAAATTTTAATTATTATGCCTATACACTTTATGTAATACTCTTAAGCAATAATATTCAACCGTACTATATGTAGGAGCTTTTCTGTTGGAATTTAAATATACATTTCGTAAATATTTGAAAAAAAAATGTTCAATACATAAACGTACAAAATAATATTAGAAATAATGTTTTTTTCTGATTCTTGAAACAAGTTGGTTATTATATTTTTAATTTCATTGTTATATTTAAAAAACTGGAATAAGGCTAGATCGATCGTCATGGAACGCAGTATTTGGCAAAATAAAAACTTTATTATTCCGCGACGTTTCGTGGGTGTAAAACGTATACCCTCCTCTTCAGGCTTAAACGACTTATCAACTAATATATCATTTTATTATTAAAACATTATGTGTCTTGAATCGTTAAACGATGAACTTATGAAAACGCGTCACTTCTTTTCTCCACTATTTTCATTCAATATTTATGAGAGTTGTCGTCTATTTTATTTCAGCACCTATATAGGTGTAGTAAGTTTGGAGGAAAATTATATACTGATATAAGTTTTTATTTTCATAAATTGTACGATAGTAATTTTATAACCTCATATCATTTCGGTCTGTCGGTTTGTTAGTAGTAAAAAAAATTATTTTTATTTACTTTTTAAAATAAATTTATTTTACAAATATAATTTTTTTAATTCATTTATTTGAAAGGTTATGAATTCGTCATCTGTCCAATTGCGTCGCTTTAGCCGCGCATCTCGACGGTTTCGACACTTTCATTTTGATTAATAGTCTCCTTTATATACTTCTACTTACTAATAATAGAATTTAGTTTTTGTAATTAATATAGAAATTTGTCAAATATATTTTTAACAATTATACAAATTTTTATTTATCTATTATGTACTTGTTAAATTTTGCTTTATCCAATACTTCTTTACAATCTGATATGTTTTCAACATCTTATATTTATAATTCTTTTACATTTCAACAATTTAATACAATATCTCGTTAAATATATGAAAAAATATCCATGACTTTAACTATAACATAAACAATAATTTTTAAACGTATATTAATTCATCAGATATTGAAGAATGATACTTAAAAAATTATATTTTGATAATATTTGAAAACACAAATAAAATGAGACTTCAAACATCAAAGTCCATTCAACCATTTATAATTAAAATTATTTATTATAAATGCTTAAAAATCAGAAAAACTCAAATATAATAACTAATTTACAAAATATTTGGAAATATATACAGTTTTAAGGTACAAAAATTCTATTAAGATATAAAATTTTGACAAGATTAATGCAGTTTTACGCGATTTTAAGCGATTTTTTATGTAATACCATTATTTTCTAAAAAAAAAAAATCTTAATGCCTAAAAAATTAACAAATTCATGCTAATAATGTTCTTAATAATTGTATAATGATTGATAAGGAGATTCAAAATTTATAACCTAAGTTTCAAAAAATAACGCAAACTATGTTAAAAAATAATGTATCAAATAGTAGGCAATTAAAAGCTCTTTCTAACGTATATTGTATCTTTTTAAAATATTAAACATTCAATACGAAAAAAAAAACTAAAAACACTAAAAATCAAAAAGTCATTTTCTTGAATAAAACAAAAGAAAATCGATGAATCTTAAAAATTATTTTTTTGCCGCCAACCCACAAAAAAAGAACACATTGCATTTGTTATAATACGAGCTAATTAAACAAATATAACTCCCGCACCTGCAGTGCAGTTTTACCGCACTTCTCAAAATTCACAAGCTTCTCAGGTAAAATTTGTTAATCAATTACAATATACGTTTTCTCATGGATGCAAAGAAAGTTTTTCATCTAGAGCGCGTTTGTCATTGGCGTCCAGCAATCAATCTTTTCTAAGGTTATTATCATATCATAAGCTTTTTACTCTAGTTTCCGTGATCGGTTAATTAAGTTGGACATAGCTTCGGCACGCTCGATGAGTAAAATTACAAGATAACTCACGCGAAAGATGCAAAGCATTCATTTATAAAACCAAAAAAGTAGAGGGTGCAAAAATTGACAAAGTAGCGGAAAGTCTTTTTTAATCAAAAAAAAAAGAGGGAAATATGAAATAAAATGAATTGAAAGCATTTTCACTCATCATCACAACAATAGAAAAACTGAGCGCCCTAAGGTCGCCAAACTCAAAGATATGTCGCACTACCTCGCAACCTTCCAAGATATACTACAGCAACGCGTCAAACACCAGCTGAGCAATCCTCTTTCACTATTTGTCAATCTATCTCCGATGCCAGTTCACCTACTAAATCACATTTGCACTAAGTATTCATTACAGACTCAAGTTAATTAACTTTCTTCTTCGGTCTCGCCCCGAGCGATAGTCAGCCGAAATGAAAAGCTAATTAAAACACGATCTACGACATTCTTAATTAAAGCACTTTCCTGAATAGCTCTGATGATTACGCTTCGGTTTTGTCTGTAGAATCAATTTTAAAATGCATTTTATTTCAATTAAATCCAGCCCTATTAAACAAGACTCACCACAGAACAGAGATTAATTAAGCGGGCCTGGTGACTTCACAAAGTTATGCTTTACATTTAATTCTAATACTTTTTACTTTCACTATTCTACAATTAATTGTAGTTGTGTTTTAATCTTTTCCTACACTTTTGTAAAAATTATTTCGATTTATACTGATACTCAAATACATACTAGAAAAACATTGATACGTAAACTATTAATACTTTTATCAAAGGATCATTTTGTTTTATTATTTCCACAATCCAAACAGAATATTTTGCTACAACATTAATCGAAAAATCTTTACTATGTGGACGTCAGCTCCAGTTTACGCGGGAAAATTTGTTCAGACATTCGGTTTGAATCTGCGCTATTTACGCATAAGAGTTTTACTCTTCTCAGGAGAAAGTAGGAAAAAGTCATAGAGTCCAGCTACAGCTCGGCAACTTCCAGCCTCTTTGGTTTGGTTGCAGCCACTACACAACCCGTATTTCTATGCGTAGGAGCTCGGACTGCTACAGGACATGCGCTGACGTTGCTCGCAGGACAGGAGAGAAAATCGAAGGGTCGGAACCACACTCCAACCAGCTCGCAGAAGCGGAAGGCATAAAAGTCGTAGCACTCGGGCGGCAAGGCGAGGGGCAGAAATAGCTAAGGGTAAAGTTTGTGGAAAAAGAGGCAGCGCCGGGGGAGCGAGGAAATACGCCATGACGAGTCGTTTCGAAAGCGCCAATAAAACCGCTTTGATGACCATAGTTGCGAGCGACCTCTCCAAACACATTCAATTAGGTGTCGAGAATTTGGCAACAGCTGCTCAAGCCGCACCGAAGATGAGACTTTATCTGGCGTTAGCGTCAGAAGTATTTTTTCCATTAAGTAACGCACCTTTAATGCGTGGATTTCGCCTCCCCTAGCTTGCTTGAGTCAATATTTTCTCCAATTTTTCCGTCTATATATATTGGCCCCCCTACGTGCATCAGATTACTCACGTTCAAAGTACATATATAAGTTTATTTCGGAACAGCCTTTTTCTTCCCTCGAATTTAATGTTATAACCTAATGCAGCCTATGTAAATCATTGCGAGATTAAACATGAACAAAATACCTTTTGAGTGAACAAATATAGATTTATTATCATTTAAAAAAAATACCTCAATTTGTTCACTTTCCTCAAAGAATTTGTTAAAAGGTCATTCTATATACTTTTTGTCCTGTGTGACAAAATTGTTCACATACCTTATACTTTAAGTTATCTACTTCCTGTTAAAAAAATCCAGCTGGATTTCCAGGTTAGACTTCCATCTAGAACGACCTGGATTTTTGCCAATAATTACTAAAAATTGAAGTTTTACGTAGATTTGGTGCCCATTGCGGATGATAACACACAGACTGGGGAATTAAGCTTATATAGTCGAATTTTTAACTTTTTTTAAATTCAATTAAAATACCCAACATGGTAACACCAAATATGAGCACCAAATCTACGAAAACTTCAATTTCTAGTAATTATTTGCAAAAATCCGGGTCCTGGATATCCAGGTGAAATTCCAGCTGAATTTTTTAACAAGGTTTCTTCAAATTTCTGTGACTAGGCCCAATTAAAAATTCGTTATGTTTTTTAAATTAAAAAATTTAACAAACAAGGACATCCATATCCTTACGGATTCATATCCTTGATTAGATAATCAAGGATATGGATTTCAATTTTTTTTAAACACTTACGAATTATATTCATTGAAAAGTATAATAAGACCCTTGTATCACCGTTTTGTTAAATAGACTTTGGAAATAAAGTTATTCATACTCATAATTATATGTATACTAACTTGGTTGAAAAATAGTATTTTCTTGCTTAATCCTTGCGGATTCCTCGCTGAATCAGTCCTAATTTACCCTGTGAAATCCATGCGGATGTTTATTTGAAATCCTTATGAAATCCATGTAAAATATCAGATCTCCTTAAACGATAATTCCTGCAAATTTCTTGAGAAAATCATCATGAAATACATATGGATTCACAGGTAATGTTTGTGCATATTGCTTCAAAAAATCCGCATGAAATCAACAAAATTACAATACAATATGGAACCGTGCACAATAATATATTATACGAAATAAAAGAAATTTATATTTTTATTTCATTTATGAATATTTTTTCGGAGTTCACCGATTCAAATTCTAACCGTTCCAAACGCTACTTCGATTCATTGATCTATTGCTGATACATTTCCCTTTACACCATATTGAACTCTTAGGATCGATCAGTAATATATATATATATGATTTAAATAGTCATTACTCTACTCTAGAAATCTAGCTAATGAATAATAATCAAAATATCGTGCAGTGTCGATATAGTAGACAAATTAAATTTCAATAAGTAATCAATATTAAAAAACAAGTTTTTAAAAATGTGTAATACAACAAAATAAGCATTGCTGATGTATTAAACGACTGTAAAAGTTTTTTTTTATATTAATTACTAATTGAAATCTAATTTGTTTATTGCATGGTTACGACCGCACTTCGTTCGGGAGAAGAAACTCGGTGGTAAGTTAATAGTTATTCATAACTATTAGGGAACCATGCCTTAGTCCCTAGTACACATTTATAGCGTAACGTTCTAGGAGTTACGCTGTACGAATTTTTATGCATATATTTCTTGTATATGCTATGACTGCAATTTAGTCGGTCGACGCGCGAGCTCTGCTGACGCGGTTCTTCCGCGTTCCGACATTGTCTTTACTCGACAACAGCAGATAAAAGTAAGTCGTCGATATATATACATGTATATGTCTGTATATTTGTTACTTACTTTTGAGTAAATGAGGAAGGACTTTATTTTTTTCAAAAGAAATTAATTATTGTGGACAAAACTTATATTTAAGTAAGGGTTATGCGCCAGCCCGTTGTTAAGGGATCTTTAATTTAATTATGGCAATTTATTTATTAATTCATATAAGTTACAAGTATAATAAAAAAAGAACCCATATAACAAATCCTTTATATATAAACGCCAATAATGTATACAACCGCCAAATATTAACAATATAGAATTCCAATTTTATACTTTTAAAAATACGTACTTAAATATTTATAATATAAAATAATTTATAACTCTTAATTTTACACGTTATTAATACGTGACAAGTTGATGATTAAGATACTCTGGAGATCAAGCACTTTTCAAATATGTTGTACACTCCTGAGCAATCATAATTACACTTTTCAGTTGTGTGTTATTATGATTACTATTCAAATTAAGCCTTTCTAATACTTAATTTGTATAACCAAGTATTTTTCCTTATTCACATGTCTATCCTTCAGTTTCGGTTGTTCCGACGCCCTTTTATCGAGATGCGGCGTAGCGTGCGTTAACTGTTCCTCGCAGTCGTGGCTGGATGGGATAGAGTCAGCTATGCAGTTACTTCTGTAAGCGGCGTTGCTCCAAATCTCGATTGCTTCCGGATCTTCCTCTGCTAAAGATAAGGCGAATAAGCGTCGACACCACGACGGGTCCTCCTGAGTATGTGTGAGCGGTGCGGAATTGACATGTCGACGGTCGTGGCTGGACGGGTGAGGTTTAGGCGCCCCAACAGTAATATTCTTGCACTTGACGCAGCGACTCAGTAAACGGTAGAATGAAAAAGGCGGCTAATTCATCGCGGGTGGTCCTTTTTTGGCCTCGCTTTTGCTGGTAGAGTGGAGGAAAGTTTTATCAATTTCTACTCACTTTTAATTTGCGCTCGCAAGAGTATAAGAGCGAAAGCCAGGTCGGTGCACCTGCTTACAAAGCTGTGTCAGCTGAGTAGACTTGTCACACTTTTGGAGGCATGCGAGGAATGCGATGTTGTAAAAAATATTCTTTTAAATTTCTTTATCTAAAGGCGGGGTGTCATAGCATCGATACTGCACTTTATTTTGATTATTACATTCATTAGCTAGATTTCTGCAGCAGAGTAAGCACTATTTAAATCATTCATATATTCGCATATTTAGTTGGTATATTACACGTTTTTAAAAGTTTCTTTTCATATTACTTACTTATTGAAATTTAATTTGTTTATAACTTCAATTTCTGCACATTGCACTTAATTGTAATTATTATTTACTAGCGGGATTTCTAGAGCAGAGTAACGATTATTTAAATGATTCATATACTCCTGATCGATCCTAAGAGTGCAGAGTGGTGTAAAGAAAATGTATCGGCAATAGATTAATGACGTGAAGCAGCGTTTGGCCCGCTTAGAACTCGGATGGGTGAACCCCGAAAAAAATTCATAAATCAAATTAAAATATAAATTCCTTCTATTTCGTATAATATATTACAAGCTACTATTCCTCGGTCGCTAATGCTCCCTCGGAAGAATGTACTTATTTTAATTATTTTTTCTTAAAAAAGATGTGCAATCTTTATTATACTTCGTTAATTGTAAAAAGTACGTAAAAATAGTGAAACTATGTGGCTTTAGTACATTAATACTGCAAAGTAAAAATAGTTAATTATAGTATTTAGGGTAAGATTTGTTACATTTAAAACCTTTATTTATAATTAAATTATTTTATTTTTTACAAATTACATTTAGACATTATAGTTGGGAATTTTTTAAATCGTAAGTGTGGTGAATATATATTTTTAAATTTTGCTATGTTTTATTATTTGCAATATTATTACAAGTAAATAATTTTTTGGCATTATAGATATATATACAATAGACTTAGCATAATAGTAAATTTACTTAATATTTAAATTTAAGAAATTAATATAAAGTTAATATAATATAAAAAATGCAGAACACATAATATATATTTTATTTTAAAATTTCGTTAATATATGTTATTAAATATTTGTGTTTATTTACAGAACACTATTAATTCATCTAATTTGAAGTAAATTATAAGAAATGGATTTTTACACTTTAATAATTTTTATAAAAACATTATGCAAAAACAGAAATTTCATTTGAATTGATTATTCAATTATTTTTAAAGTATAACTCGTTAAAAAGATAGTTAAAGTCAGTCTTAATTAATTACACATTTAATTGAGTCATTGTATAAAATTGGTTATAATTGTATAATAAACGAAAACCCCACAATCCCCAATCTTAAACGTTGTTCGCCTGCAGCGCTCGCTTCTGTTACCGCAGATATAAATATTTTAAGTAATAAAAAAACTTTTTATCGTGTCAGCACAAGTACATATACATATAGTAAATGTTTGCAGAAATATCCTTCCAATTATGAATTATACCTATATTTTAAGGTATATATTCTAGTGATATTCTGTGTGTATTATTAATCTAAAATTTGTTTTTAATATGTCAAGTAATTTTTAAAGTAGACATACATAATTAAGACATTAATTATGCGACGGCACGCTCATATGTTCGCGCGCAGTCGCGAAATTCATACGGTCAAGTTAGGACCCACTACGAGCGCGAGCGAAATCGTGCGTACAGTGGAACCAGCGTTGCCTAGCAACGCTGGTGACGTCACACCGCTACCGATCGCCGCCGATTTGAGAGCCTTTATAACGCGGCGTAAGCTCTCAAATCGACAGGATTCGTCTGGTGCTTCAGGCGTGTAAGGAGCTCCTTCACGAT